>JAASFJ010000134.1:0-38457 GCA_023333755.1 Globisporangium uncinulatum | reverse complement strand
GCTCCTCGGGGCGAAGACCTGGGTAAGAGCCTTGTAAATTGCAAAAATTGGGAATGTGCTTAAACAAAAACTCAATCATGTATGGAAATTATGAATCGGGTCACCTTCGAACCACAGCGGGACCTAAATCATTCAACTTGAGTAACTCGAAGCTCATTCGTCTAAGTACGCTATGGCGCTCAAAATGATGTTTTGAATATCTGCATATCGTCGAACCTACTAAAAAGACTATGTAGCCATTTTTAGATGAACATGGCTACTTTTGGCATCTCTCGCTCGTTTGCAAGAGCAGCTCGCGTTGGCACCACACAGCTCCTATCCACACGAGTCCAGACACAAGAAGAGCAGGAAGCAGAAGAGCGCTACCGCGATGTACAAGACCAAGGAGCTGAACAAGAACATTGCCAAGAGCTACCTCACGATCGGCGATCCGTACCGGGACCCGCATGTGATTGAAGGCACGCGCGTCTCCTCTTCATACAGCTTGCCGGGCTGTCGTATGTGTTTTTGTACGTTGCGTGTGTGCACACTCCTGCCAATGAACTGACCGACACGCGACCACACTCGTCGACAGGCAAAAACTCGCGTCACAAGGGCAAGCAGCTCATGACTGTGCCACCAAAGAACACGTGCAACGGCATCGGGTACTTCGAGAAAAAGACATACTCCTCCGACCCGCTTCAGGACAATTCCATGTACCTCAAGACGCAGCCGATGGACAAGCGCAAAGCAGGCTTTGGGTCCAAGGATGCGTCTCGGCGCGACGAGTTCATGAGCCACGTCCGCACGGAGCAGTACCGCGAGACGCTCGACACAGAGATGCAGAACCTTGAAAAACAAAAGAAAGTCGCAGACCCGGCCGCGGCGACTGCACTCGACGAGCTCGCGAAGGCGCGCAAGTTCCCAGACGGACTCGACGAGACGCGTCACCTCTACGACATTGGGCGATCGCAGACGACTGAGTTCAACCAAAAGTCGCACCGCGACACATTCTACACCATGCGCGTCGGCAACTCGCAGTACAAGCGCAACAACGGACCGTTCATGCTCACGTCCGAGCTTGTTGGGCTTGGTGCTGATGACGTGTCTGGGAACCGGCCGTCGCCGAAAGGCGCGAGCACCAAGCAATTCTACGACCACAGCCACTTGCACACGTGAGAGCCACCGGGGTGAGCGTGCGAGATTTCGAGAAAGAGAGAGACCGAGAGAACTGGTTGAGGACGACCACGTCATACAAAATCTCTTGCTTGGAACTTGTTCGTTCTCTGTCTTGAGCTCCAGATTTCAAGACTGGCTGACTCCCTCACTCAGTTTCTTCACAATCCAAATCTCACGATGAAGGTCGAAGCGCGTCAGCGCTTCAGCTCGGACGCGGACCTCGAGGGCGACGACGCCACGCTGCAGATGCCGCGACGCCCTGCGGGGCTGCGCTCCGCCCCGCCTGTGCGCAAGCCTCAAGGCAGCGGCGGCGGTGGCGGAAGCTTGCGAGTGCTGCCAGTGCTCTTCGCGCTGCTCGCGCTCGCGTCGCTCGGCGGGCTCGTGCACTTCTGGGGACTCACAGCGAGCATCGGGGGCGGCGACGTGCACCACCCACCACTCACATCGCCCTTCAGGAACGAAACCATGGTGCAGTTCACCACCAAGTTTGGTGCGTCGCTGGTGGCGTTTGTTTGCGAGGAGCTAGCTCTCTCTAGGCGCCAGCGACTCAAATCGGAGGCTCGCTTTCTCGCTACACAGGCGCGTTCATAATGGAGATGTACCCAGAGCACGCGCCCCGCTCGGTCGAGACCTTCAGTGCGCTCGTGGACAAGGGCTTCTACGTGGATGGCGCGGGTTTCTACCGCAACGAGCCCAACTTTGTGCTGCAG
Source organism: Globisporangium uncinulatum (assembly GCA_023333755.1). Taxonomy (NCBI): domain Eukaryota; phylum Oomycota; class Peronosporomycetes; order Pythiales; family Pythiaceae; genus Globisporangium; species Globisporangium uncinulatum. Next base: position 36,589 of record JAASFJ010000134.1, on the reverse strand, counting down.
GGCGGCGGGTACCTCGCAGGGAAGAAGTCGCCGTTCGCGAACGTCCCAGTCGAGTACAGGTGCGTGCGTGCGTGCGCACTTCTGCGTGTGCGTATCATGGACAGTTGCATGATCCAGTGTGGCGGCTCAGTAGCTAGTAGCTAAGTCACTGCGTGTGGGGGGGGCGACAGTCTCCCAAGCCAAGAGCGGATGGTCGTGATCGCACGTGGCCGCAAAGCGGACTCGGGCAGCTCAGAGTTCGCCATCATGCTGCACGACAACAGTACGTTGCTGCCAGGGCCACTCGTTTCGCGCATTGGCTGCAACTGACTGCGTTTGTCCTGTGCCTCCCTTCTTGTCGCACTGGTGCTAGCCGAGTCGAACAAGCCGACCGAAGACGGCCCTGGATACACTGTGTTTGGCCGCGTCGTCGCTGGTTGGCACGCGATCCAGCAGACGAGCAAGACGATGCGCACAGGGTTCGTCTCGCGAGACGAGCTCGACCGCCAGATTGACTTTACGAGCGTCGCGTACGTCCAGCGGGTCACCCACGAGTCGCACGACGCGCGCATGCGGCTCGAAGAGCTCACGTACGTGCTCGAGACGGCGTTCACGGTCGTGATCTTCTCGGAGCGTAACTGTGCCGAGACGAAAGAGCTCAAGAGTCTCTTTGCAAAGCACAAAGCGGCGGTGCGCGTGGCGCCGATCGGGTACTCGAGTGCGCACCCGTACGAGCGAGAGGCGCTCCAAGCGCTGACTGGACAGGACAGCTTGCCGCTCGTGTACATCAACCGGAAGCTGGTCGGCAGCTACGACCAAGTGCAGACACTCAGTCGGGACGGCCGCTTGCCGGCGCTGCTTGAGCGCTCGGGCGTGCTCGCTGAGCCGACTGTGTGGAATGCGATCACGCAGTACCCGGTCGTAGTGTTCTCCAAGTCGTACTGTCCGTACTGCAAGAAGGCGAAAGAGACGCTGCGCGCACTCGGCGCCAAGCCGTACGTGCTCGAACTGGACCTGCGCGACGACGGCCCTGCGATCCAGGCGTTCTTGCTCCAGTTCACGCACCGGTCAACTGTGCCGAACGTGTTCATCAAGGGCAAGAGCATTGGCGGGGCGGATGACACATTGGCGCTGTACAAGTCTGGCGAATTGGAGGAGAAGCTAAAGAACGCCCAAGCCATTTAGAACGAACGGGTCTGGAGAGGAGGTTGCAAACGGAGCTGAAGCCGGTCGACCCAGTCCACTCCTCGTCGACGCTGGTGGCTGCTGTGCTGGGAAGGTACAGTTGTATAGCCTGCTCGCTGAGTCGTTCAGCGCGGTGTGTACAGGTCTTGATGTATTCGCGCGTCTCATTTTGTTTTTTGAGCGTCTCATTTTTTTCCACTACGCATCATTTCTTGTTGTTCGCGCGTCAAAAGCACCTCCTTTCTGCCGGCTTGACAAAAACCATTGCAATAAAGTATAGTGGTGAGACTGACCAATCATGGCCTTGGATCTGTTTAGTGAACGACTATGCAGTTGACGCTTAACTGCAATAAAAACCATTTGGCTTCAGTATGGTTACAGTACGAGATTGAGTTGATTCCTTACGCATTGAATTGATTCTGTTGACAATACTGGATTATACATCATTTCAGATTAAGGGATGTATAATCCAATATTTCTTGCTTTGATCCTCCAGTATTGCAAGTGTGTTTGCTCATTTAGTTTCTTCACTACCATTTTAAATCTCTCATGCAACTCGCTGCCTTCCTGGAGCGTGTGGCGGCGGCGCTGGCCGCGAGGGACGGGCAGGCGCTCGCACAGCTGCTCTCGCTCACGCGCGCTGCTGAAGGCGGTAGCGCTGTGGACTTGCGCTCGGTGGGCCCAGAGCAGCTGGCGCGGGCGTGTGCCGCGACACTCGCACGCTTTGATGCGTTCGCGGAGGTGGTCGCGGGGCTGCTGCAGGCGCGGCAGCACGCCGAGACGCAGCACTTTGAGGCCGCGTACACGAGCCAAATCGCGTCCGTCATGTACGTTGCGAGCAGGCGAGCAGGGGCTGTGTTGTGTGCTGGCGATCCAAGCTTGGAAAAGTGGGTCAACAAGTCATACTCGCTTTTCAACTCCGTTGTGTGTTCAGCAAGTTCATGGAGCTGTTCCGCGCCGAGACGAACTGGGTGATGCCACTGCTGCACGTCATCGTGCTGGACACGCGTCTCGTGGCTGCGAGGGTGCGCTCGCTCTCTATTACTGACTTACTGGGGGGATGATGAAGTACGAGAGTGCGTTCGTTGCATCTGGCTGACTGGGTCGCTCCTTGGCTTCACAGGCGGATCGCGAGGCGTCCGAGCGCGCAGGGGACGAGGTGCACGACAGTCTGGTGCGTTCGCTGTATGTGCAACCTAGAACCGATGTCAACAACCGAACTCTAATCCGTTCCTGTGTGCGTACCTATGGTGACGCCGTGCGTACCTACAGCGAGGCGCTGAGCAACACCTGAAAAAAGGGTTTTCCATGTCGGCAAACGACCGCGCGCCGCCCGAGCATAACAAGAAGCTCGGCTCGCTCTTCATCGTGAACCAGCTCTTCAAGATCTACTTTAAGCTCAACACGATCCAGCTCTGTCGGAACCTCATCCGCGCAGTCGAAGGCCCAGCGTTTCCTGAGTTTGAGCGCTTCGCCAAGAGCGACAAGGTGACGTACCAGTACTACGTCGGCCGCATCTCGATGTTTGAGGACCAGTACCACAAGGCCGAGAAGTGTCTCGACTACGCCTGGAAGTACTGCCACTTGAGCAAGCTGCGCAACAAGCGGTACGTAGGGTATGGTCAAGTCTAGATACTCTCTAGGTACGCTGGTTTCAGTGGTTAAGTGCGTGGTGCGTTCGTGTCCTGTGGTGGTGCGTCTAGTATGATCCTGCAGTTCCTCGTACCTGTGAAGCTGCTGCTCGGCGTGATACCGTCACCGCACTTGATCGCAGCGTACGAGCTGCACGAGTACACGGGGCTGACGGACGCGATCCGATGCGGGAACCTGCGCTTGTTCAATGAGTACCTTGAGCGGTACCAAGAGCAATTCATCCAGCAGGGCGTGTACCTGCTGATCGAGAAGCTCCGGCTCGTCGTCCTGCGCAATCTGCTCAAGAAAGTGTACGTCTTTCCTTCTCTCTCTTGTTACGACAAGATGAGAGCCTACTTGAGACGTTGGTGCCACTCACTCACTGCTTTGGTGTTCCTGTTGGTTTGTATTGCGTTGGTGTGTGCGTGGCTGTGCTCTCAGCTACATCATCCGCCAGAGCCACCAGCTGCGCTTGCAGGACTTCCAGCAGGCGGTCGGCTTCATCCTCGGCGAGCCGATGGAGATGGAGGAGGTCGAGTGCATCCTCGCCAACCTGATCTTCAAAGGTTACGTGAAGGGGTACATGTCCCACCAGAAGAAGATCCTCGTTGTGAGCAAGGCGCAGCCGTTCCCGCCGATCACGGAAGTCTCCAGCTAGCGCTGTGAGCCAACCAGCAAGTAGCGGCGGGGATGGGAAGCACGCAGACAGCGTCGAGAGAGCAACTTGTCATTCCCCGAATACAAGGAATTCTTCCCCCGTTTACTAGCACCGAAACGGGGTGCGGTCACTTGTGCACCATGGTGCGCAACATCGCTTCCAGTTCTGTTCTCCGCGCGCGTTTGTACTCGTCCACGAGCTCTTCCCGACTCTTTCTGAGCTTGTCATTCGCGACGAGCTTGAGGATCGAGGCCGACTTGAGTTCCATGTTGGGCTGCAGTGAAGCCTTCACGAGCGTCTGGCTGCCACCTAGTGAAGGAACCGCAGCAGCCCGACCTGCGCGAGAAGTGGGATCCGAAGCCTTGTCGCTCGTGACAGCAAAACTGGTGGTGTCTGTCACCCGAACAGGCTGCCGAGGGCTGTCAAGCTTCAAGGTTCCAATCGCCAGGCTGTCGAGCGCGTCGTCGTCTCGGGACAAGATTACGCTCGTGAGTCGCCTCGTTGGAGCCGCTTGAGACGGCGCACCGGCGTCAAAGCGCTGCCGGTTAAGAGTCAGTCCTTGCACAGCTCCCTCGAGGCTCTTGGCAGCGCTTGGTGCGGACGAAATGGTCGCGATCGACTGGACACCAGCTTGTGCTCCAGTAGCGCTCAGACTTTCCCCCGCCCCGACGTGCACGCCACTCCGGAGAGGCGGCGGGATCTGTACGAGGCTGCGTAGACGCTTCTCCACCGCCCACATCCTCGTGATCGTCGGCCGTCCTGTGCTTGCAACAGTGTTGTCAGTCGCGCTGAGAGTTTTCGTATGCTCGAGAGTCGAGAGCGAGGGTGGCGTGTGTGAAGTAAGCTTACGGGTGCCAGAGGTCACGTCTGCTTGATTCGTCGATGGCGCCAGTGTTGCGGCCGATACTGCGACTTGCCTCGTGTTTTGCGCTTCCATCTCCTGCATGGAGCAGCCCACCACAGCCGTTCGATGACACAGCAGCAGGTGTCCGTTGGGAACTCAACTATCAGCGACTCGGTCGAGCTACGCACCGCCTCGAGCATCCAGTTGAGCCGTGCCTCCTTCGAGTGGAGCGAATTGAGCAAGCTGCCCATCTGCTGCATCGACTTGCCAAGCTCGCTGCCGCTGTCGTCCTCAATCTCGTCGTCGGTTAATAGTTCTGCGATCCTAGACGGTGTCGGGTCCTCTGCTCGGCCACTTCGTGTACTGCTTGACTTGGTATGCAACTGACTCCCAACTTGCTTGTGAGCTCCCACCGAGTCGCTTCCCGCTCCACCTCCATGTGACCGGCTGACTTTGGCTGTTTGCTTGGCTCCTGTCGGTGCTTGAGACGCCACCACATCAGCTCCGTACGAGGCCACACCTCCTTTCCAGCCAGTCACCCGCTCTCCGCTTGCGCACATCACGACAGCAACAACTACCCATCAGCAGACACTACCGGCAGCAACCCGCTCGCTTCCAGCTTGCTCGCTTTTCAGCACACTGATTCACGCTACCGTTCCACAAGCCGTGTGCGCTCCGAGTTCACCAGCAGCTCTTTCAGCCGACGGTTCTCTTCCACGAGCGCGCTGTTGGCTGCTGCGACCGAGCTCTCGACAAGGTCGCCGTTCGTACGCCGCGCTTTCTTCAACAGATCGCGGAGACGCGTCACCTCCAGCTGCCGCGTAAACCCCTCAGTAGGTCAACGAGTGAGTAAGAGGGAGCTGCCAGGTCGAGACGCGAATGCCGCAATAGAGCGCTCGCACACTCACTCACGCGCATGGTCTGGATCTGCTGCTCGTAGTAGAGCCGCTGGTCCCCCATGAGGTCGCTGCTAAACACCTTCCTTCGGATCGGGCGGCAGCGCAGCGCCTTGAGTCGCTCGGCGAACCGCAGCGTCGCGAACGACTCCTCAAGGCTCTCTTTCGCCGGACTAATCGTGACGATGAACGTTGTGCGACCCGCACCTTGCAGGCAGCTCTGGAGCAGCCGCGTGAGGATCGAGTCGCGGAACGGGATATGCACGCGCTCTTTCTGTGTCAGCGCCAGCACGCAGTTTGTGAGCGCCGAGAGGCTCCGGTTGATCGACGCGAGCTCCCCCGCGTACTTGTCGCTCAGGTCGCCTCCGTTCACGTGCCACTTCTCCGAGCCGCTGCAAAGCACCGGGGTGCATACCAGCGTGAGAGAGTGTATGAGATGCAAATTCGCTATGTTAGCTGTGCAGTTCTTTCCAGCGCTCTGCAATGATGAAGACGAGAAGGACACGCACGCCAAGTCGACGAAGAAGAGGCGCGAGAGGCGGCTCTGCGGCGGCGGGTTTGAGCTGGGTCCTTGTCCTGGACCGCTGCTAGGTTCCGCCGCGAGGACGTTCTTACGCAGAGTGATCTGGAAGATTGAGTGACCGCGACTGCTGTGCTGGTTGTACAGATTGTCGCGGACCTCGCGGTTCATCGAGCCCTACAACAAGCCGTAAGCGAAAGACAGTGTGTGAGTCTGATGCTGGACGTAGTCCGTGCGGCTGAAGGGTGTGCGCGTGGAGTGCAGTTCAGTGCTGACCTCCCGGAACGCTTGCAGCATCTCGAGTGGTGACGAGAGGTTGCGCGACGTGAGTCCGTCGACAAAGACAGAGCCGTCGAGCTTCTGACGAATCACCAGACTCGGCGCCTCCTTTGCAGGTTTGACGCAGTTCCACCCGGCACGGTGCGCTACAGCACCGCTCTCGTCTTTTGCGTCTTTTGCTCTTTTTGTGTGAAGAGGTTCCGAAGAAGGCCCACTGTCGCCTTCGGACAAGATATCGTAGATCTTTTCGTTGTAAATCTGCGGGAAATGAAAGGGTGACAACGCAAACGAAGCGTCAGCACAAGTACGTCAACGACAGCACAGGCCAACAGCATCATGTGCCGACCTCGATGAACGAACAGTAGATGCCGAACGAGACGTTGTTCTTCGAAGCGGCTCGCTCGTGCTCCATCCGAGCGAAGAGCTTCTCGACACCACGAGGGACGACCCCGTACGAGTCTTTCAGCGTGAACTTGTCCGCGTCTGCGCCACCAGCGTCTCTCTCAAGACCGCTCATCGCTGATGAATCGGAACAAACGAAGAGCGTCAAAGAAAGAGGCTGTGTCTTTGCAATAGCGGAGACCATTGCGAGTTGAGAGTCGAGGGCGTCGTACTGTACGTCTTTCCTGTGCCCGTTTGTCCGCTGCAGCAGACAAGGTCGAAACGAGGCGTGAGCTCAGACTGCAGTCCACCTCGAGTATCGCTACACACTCTTACTATGCAAAGACGCTGCAGTCGTAGCCAGCAAAGAGTCCGTCGACGCAGTCTGGGATGAAGACCGTGTGACTCATGTCAGGTGCACAGTTCGAAGAGCGAAGAGAGCGAGAGGAGGAGGGTAGCTCCGAACGCACCTTGGACGCTCTCAAAGACTTTGCGCTGCGAAGTGGATCCCGGGAACACTGCGTCCGCCATAAAGATCTTCACCTGTCCGTTCTTCTCCCACATCATGTGGTTGTCCTAGACCACGGCGCTCGCTCAGTCGCTTAGCCGCCGCCTCGATACAGCGAGCAGGCTCGAGTGATTGATCGGCTCACCTGAATACTCAACGAGCTCGAGCCGGCTCCACTGTTACCGCCGCTGCTGTCTTTCGCATCGCGCTCGCGTTCGGTACACTGGTCGCCGGCACTTGTTGTCGTCCACGACTCCTCGCTCTTCTGCAGCGGCCGCACCCGCACGACGACCTTGAGCTTTTCATCCTTCGCGTCGCTGGACTCGACTGCGTCCTCCGCTCCGAGCGCTTTAGTCGCCTCGGGAGCGCGAGCCGTCGGCTTCATCATCTCGAGCGACTGACGGGCGCGGACGGAGTATACATAGGACATGTGCATTCATTGACGACTCGCCGGACTGACCATGACGAGCGCTTGCTAGCGGCTCAAGCGTAGCACGTTCTATCTATCTATCGATCGATCGATCGATCTATCGCTCCGGCTGGAAGTGGAGCTGCCGACCCTTCTTCTTCTTCGTGATCTGCGCTCGGCAACGCGGACAAGGACTTCGTCAAAACACGCCAAGCGCACGCGTTTTCCATACAAACAAATCAAAGAACGCACCCGACAACCGCCAAGCGTGAGGGTCTTGCCTGTCTCGAGCTGCCACAGCTCGCGCACGAGCCGTGAGACAGCAGCGAGGCGTGGCGGAGTGTCCTTCCTGCCTACTGCGAGCACGATCGCCGAGACCACGCGGAAGCTCAGCTCCTCGAACATGTGTTTGTCGTCTAGGAACGCCATCCGGAGCACGACGCAGTCCGGCGATTGGTCAACAATGTACTTGCGAAACACGCGGCGCTCTGTGGGATGCACGCAGTCGACCAGGCAAACGATACGCGTGAGCGTGACCATCACTGGGAATGACTGGTTGAGAGGATGGTTGAGCGCTCATCGAACGAGCGGTCAACGGTTCAAGTCCTCCGTACCGGCGTGCGCGAACTCCTTCTTAGCTCTCGCTGCGCTGTGCTGGAAGCGCGAGAAGAGGTGCAGCAGCTCCGACCCTCGCTCAGCCTCTAGGCGTTCCAGTTCCTACGCACCACAGGACGAATCCCCATCAGCACACACTCACAGCTGTCCACTGGGCTTTGCAAGCCTCTCGGCACCCTATATACTGACGATCCGCCAGCACCAGCAAGCGAACGAGCGAGAGACGCACCTTGCGGATGCGGATGCGATCGAACAGCAGCTTGTCATTCGACGGGTCTTCGACCCACTCTTGGCCAAAGTGTCTGCACGTCTCCTTCAGCTGCACCTTTGAGATCGAGAGCAGCGGCCGCACCAACCGCACAGAGCCACGGTCCAAGCTGCTGCCGACTCGGCTGCTAACGTCGTCGATGCTGGGAGAGCTCCCGTCTGCAGTATCACCACCACTAAGACTGCCCATCAATGTCGATACCCGTGCAATGCCGGCGAGTCCATTGATGCCGCTCGCTCGCCCGAGACGGAAGAGCATGGTCTCGAGCTGATCGCCGAGGTTGTGCGCCACAAAGAGGCACTGGACACGCTTCTCGCGACAGACCTGCTGCAGGAGCGCGTACCGGTACCGTCGCGCTTCTTCCTGTACTTTGCTCATGCGGGGCTTTGTTGGTCGTTCATTGACGCCACCAGCGCCAGCTGCAGTGTCCAGTGGCGACTCGCTCGCCCACTCGCACTCTGTGACCACGTGCACGACACCCCACCGCTCCGTCACCATCCGACCGACGTCAGCTGCTTCCTGGGCGCTCTCTGGTCGCAGTCGGTGGTCCACTGTGATTGCGAGCAGCGGCGTCCGGATCTGCTGCAGTCGCAGGTGCTCCCGCAGCAGCAGCGTGAGCGCCATACTGTCTGCGCCACCAGAGAGCGCGACTGCGATCGGGAAGGCGCCGTCGCCGCCTTGTGCCGTCGCTTCCTGGGCGGCAGTGTCGAGGTCGCGCAGTGTCTTCACCGACAGCCCAGTCTTGTGAACGAGTGAGGCGAACGCCGGCGCCGTGACGTGCTGCGGCGGTGGCGGCGGCAGCGCCGAGAAGCGGAGGTGTTGTTGTAGCAGCGGGCGATTGACGAGCACGCGCGGTCGCCTTAGCGCCACCAGCATGGTCATGGATCTGTGATGATGAGCTGCTGGGCGATAAGATGCGGTTATTTCACACTGAAAGTGCGTGGCCCACCACTCAAATAGATGCTCAATGATCGCTCGCTTCAACATGGTGCTGAGGGCGTGTGAGCTGCACAAACACTCACTCGCAAAGGAACAAGAGCACATCGACCAGAAAGCGAACGAGAAGGAGAAGGAGGCGACGTCGTGGGATGGCGGACGAGCTCGTGAAGAAGAAACTCGAGCTGCTCGGCATACAGAAAGCCAAAGCCGACCGCCTCAACGAGCTGCTCAACGGTGCGTACAAAGGACTCTTCGAGCATCTCGGTGACTGTGGTCATCCACCACCCACCATGCAGTAGTCCTATTGCACACACTCACTCCCCTGGATGGAGAAAATGGATGGATGGACGACGACGCCGCAGGACCCGGCGGCTTCAACGACGTCTCGCGCAAGACGTGCAAGAACCTCGAAGCCGCGATCACAGCGTCCAAACGTCCAGGCTACTTTGCTTACTACGAGCAGCCAGACCACCTCGCGGCCGTCGTCCGCAGCGGGGAGATCGAGCGGCTCCGGGAGCAGCTCGCGCAGCTCCAGAAACAGCTCGACCAGGTCGCTGCCAAGATCGAGGCGCTGCCGAGCAAGCGTGCAGGAGCCGCTCAAGCGACTGACACCCCTAGCAGTACGAGCGTACACAACCTCCAGCAGTGGTTCGCTACGTACGGTGCGCCGTCCAAGCCAGCTGCGAGTGACGCGTCAGCAGAGCTCTACACGAGCTTCACGCCCGACAAGAAGGTCTACGGCGGTACAGCGCACTACTCGGCGTTCCGTTCGCAAGCCAGTACGATGAAGAAAGGCCGGTTGACGCGGTAGCCATCTCATTCTTCCTCCAGCTCAATACAGTATCCACAAAGATCGACCAAAGTTCCTGGTGTGTTTGTTGGGTTACTCTGGGTGGGGATCGTTCGACACGTACGCTCCCGTTCAAGAGGAAAGCAAGCAAATCAAGCGGCCAGTGGCCTCGCTCATGCTGCCCGACACGGGCGTGGGTTCGCGCACACGCACAATAGGTTAGAACGACGCGTACTTGCCGAGCTTCTCGACGTTGCGGAAGTCCGCGCCAGCGTAGCGCGCCTTGTCGCCCAACTCCTCTTCAATGCGCAGCAGCTGGTTGTACTTGGCGAGACGCTCCGAGCGGCACGGCGCACCCGTCTTGATCTGACCAGCACTGAGTCCGACTGCCAAGTCCGCAATGAACGAGTCCTCCGTCTCGCCCGAGCGGTGGCTCGTCATGATCGCCCACCCAGCCTTCTTCGCCATCGTCACCGCTTCAATGCTCTCCGTGACCGAGCCAATCTGGTTCACCTTGAGCAGCAGCGCATTGCACGCCTTGAGCTCAATCGCCTTCTTCACACGCGTCGGGTTCGTGACCGTGAGGTCGTCGCCGACAATCTGCACGTCCGCACCGACTTTGCTCGTGAACTTGACCCACGAGTCCCAGTCGTCCTGGTCAAACGGGTCTTCAATCGACACAATCGGGCTCGTGTTCTTTGTCTTCGCAATGAAGCTTTCGTAGAGCTCAATGAGCTTGTCCGACGAGATCTTGTCCGAGTCCGCAGCGTGCGGGTTCTTAAAGTCCAAGTTGTACCGCGCGTCTTCGCGGCCCGTGTAGAACTCGGACGCTGCGACGTCCATGCCGAGACGCACCTTGTCCGTGTACCCGGCCTTCTTGATCGCTTCTTCAATCAGGTCAATCGCTTCCGCGTTCTCGAGAATGTTGGGCGCAAAGCCGCCTTCGTCACCGACAGCGGTCGCATCGAGTCCGTAGCGCGCATTGATCACCTTCTTGAGGTTGTGGTACACTTCGCAGCCAATCTGCATCGCTTCCGAGAACGTCGTCGCGCCGACTGGGAGCACCATAAACTCCTGCATCGCAAGCTTGTTGCCAGCGTGCGAGCCGCCGTTGATAATGTTGAACGACGGCACAGGCATGCACGGCGTGGGGTTGCCTGCGAGGTTCGCAATGTGCTGCCAGAGCGGCACTTTCGCTGCAGCTGCACCGGCTTTGCACACTGCGAGCGACACGGCGAGGATTGCGTTCGCGCCGAGCTTCTTCTTGCACCAGCCCCACTCGTTCTGCGTCCCGTCGAGCTGCTCGACCATGAACTTGTCGAGCTCCGACTGCGCCGTCTCGCTCTTGCCGAGCAGTGCTGGCGCAATGATCTCGTTCACGTTCTTGATCGCTTGGAGCACGCCCTTGCCCATGTACGCTTTGCCGCCGTCGCGCAGCTCGAGCGCCTCGAACTCGCCCGTGGACGCACCGCTCGGCACGGCCGCGCGGAAGAGCCCGTGCTCCGTCGTGAGGTCCACCTCGACAGTCGGGTTCCCGCGCGAGTCAATGATCTGGCGCGCTTTGATGGACAGGATCGGCATCTTGGTTGGCGCTTGGGAGAGAGAAAGGGGAAGTGAGCTTTGGCGAGCGAGTGCGCTTGCGGTTGCGGAGAGGCGACTTGAGCTTGAAGCGTCCGATTCGGGAATGAAAGATCGGCGCCAGCTCACTCTCGTCACGCCCTCACGTTGCCCGATGTGAAGTGGCGTAGTCAGAGCCACTTTAAAATCGGGCCAAAACCGCCACGAATGTTATGATTACCACGCGAATCGAGGCTGGAACTTGCTACTTGGTGTGGCCACGTTTGAACAGGATTTTCTGCTTGGTGCAGCAGACGCGTTGCCAGCCGCAGAAACGCGCACACTTTGTGTTTGTATGGCGTCCTGGGTTGGGGAAGATCCTCTCATCCAAGTCCAATGCAACATAAACCACGCGATATCGAAACCAGAACCTTGTTTGATCGACATAAATTATAGTTCATTGCGCTAGGAGTCGAAGTGAGTTAGTAGACAGAGAGTCTCCGATCGAAAAACGCAAAATGACGAAAACAAGAAGGTTGGTTTCGTAACGACACTCAAAACAGTGACGCGTCACTGTTTGCACTTTTTCAAATGTGTGGCGTGGTCCACAGCGATTGACAGGTCCACGTTTCGTACTTTGCGCGATGGTTGGTGCACGAGGAGGCACCTCGCAAAAGCTCGCCAACTGTTTGACCAGTGTCTCATTGAACGCCAACACCTCGGACGCATAGCAAGTCGCAACAATGGGCAAGAGCAAGAGCAAGCAGACTAAGCAGCAGACACCTGAGGCAGCGGCGCAGCAGAAGCCGGCGGAGTCGAAGCCGCAGCAGCAGTCAAAGCAGCAGCCAGCGAAGAAGGCAACCAAGCCGGCGGCTGAGCCGCTCGAGATCGCGTCCGTGCCGGGCTTCTTCGGCCACGAGCTGAAGCCGAACCAGAAGCTGCTCTGGGCCAACGAAGTGGAGGAGTTCTGCCTGCAGCTGAACGCAGCGGCGCTCGGTGCGAGCGTGTCAGCTGGCCGCTCCACGCTCTTCGTGCTCGCGAAGGACGCCAAGACCGCACTGTGCACGCTCACCCCCGAGCACTGCGAGCAGTTTGCGCTCCCGCACACATTCACGCCACTGGATGGCGAGATCGCGTTCGTGGTCGAGGGCGTGAATCCAATCCACCTCACGGGCTTCATTGAAGTGCAGGACGACGAGGACGACGAGGACGGCGACCACTTTGACGCTCAGTACGACGGCCAGTACGCGGAGGGCGATTCCGAGGACGAGTCCATGGACGGCGACGAGGAGATGATGGTGTTCGGGGACCAGTCGGGCTCGGACGACGACGAGGAGGAGGATGATGACGAGGAGGAGGAAGATGACGGTCGCTTTGAGGTGATTGAGGAGCGTGTGCACGGCGACGCAGCGCCTGCAAAGGCCAAGAAGGAGGAGAAGAAGCCGGCTGCTGCTACTCCTACGCCAAAGGAGCCCAAGAAGGCTGTCGAGAAGAAGGCTTCGACGCCAGCAAAGAAGAAGGAGACTGCGCCGGCTGCGAAGAAGGAGAGCGAAGCGCCTGTGGCCGCGAAGAAAGAGCTGTCGGCAAAGACAGAGAAGAAGATCGCTGAGAAGGTGGCGGAGGTCACGACCGTAAACAACAACAACAAGAAGCGAGCGGCGCCGTCCGAGTCGGTAGAAGTGCCGAAGAAGGCGAAGAGCAACGCGCGCGAGTACAAGGGCGTGACGATCGAGGAGCACGCAGTCGGCAAGGGCCAGCCTGTGGTCAAGGGCCGCAAAGTGAGCATTCTGTACAAGGGCCGCCTTGAGAACGGCAAACAGTTTGACGCGAACCAGAACCGCAAGAAGCCGTTCTCGTTCCGTCATGGGATTGGCGACGTGATCAAGGGCATGGACCTCGGCATTGAAGGCATGCGGGCAGGGGGCAAGCGCACGATCCTCATCCCGTCTAAGCTCGGGTACGGCAAGGCGGGCGCTGGGCCGTCGATCCCAGGCAACGCGAACCTCATCTTTGACATTGAGATGCTGTAGGCAACCGACGCCTGCCAGTGCGCCGGTCTCGAAAAATACAACAATTACACAGGCTCATTTGCTTTTTGTATGCAGCAGTGCGAATATCTCGTCACTTGAGCACAAGCGAGAGCGCGAATACCGGTCCGTGCGCACACTCTCGCTCCGTGTGGGTGCTCTGTTGCTCCGAGACCTTGTGGTGGGTCGTCCCCATAGTGGTCGTCGTGCCGCTCGTGTGCGGTTTGCTCGCTGGTGATGGCGATGCTGGCGCAGACCGCCGCTTTGCAGACGTCGGCGACGCTCTCGCACCAACGAAGAAGCTGGCGACGCTCTCTCGTGGACTGGGGGACTTCGGCGCTCGTGTCGGGTGTGCAGCAAGTCGCGCAGTGGGTCCCAGAACGCCGACTACTCACGGCCGCCACGGCGCTCGGTTACCTGCTCTACTACGGTGCGAGCGCGTCGCACACGTGGCTCAGATTGCGTCACCTCCTCCCTTGACTGAATCTGCCTGCTCGCGTCTCTTGCGTGTCAAAAAGTGCTGCAATTCCGTCGGTCCGTGGTGGACGCCCGCTTGGCCGCAGCGTTCGACGGCCGCGCGTCGCCGGCAGAGCAGCGCCGCATCTCCCGCGACGCCTACGTGCACCTCTCGCTCTCGCTGCTCTGGTTCCTGCGGCTCCCAACACTCGACCCCGCTTATATCCGCGAGGAACTCGTGGACACTGACGAGGCGGACGTCGACGCCTTCCACGAGCGCGTGGTCGCCGCGAAACGCAATGCGATCCTCTTCACAGGGCATGTCGGTGGGTAGAAAGTAGTAGGATGGTGCTACCCAGTGCGTGGCTCACACGTACACTGCTGACACAACGAAGGCATGTGGGAGCTGCTTCCAGCGGCGCTCGCAGACCCGCACTGCGAGCAGTGGATCGTGTACCGGCCGCTGCACCAGCCAGCGCTCGACCGCATCGTCACTAACATCCGGAACGCACCGACGCGTCATCTCGTGCCGGTGTGTGTGTGCGCGTGTGTTTGTGTGGCGAGTGAGTGCATCTTGTACTTTGTGTCGTCCACAGTGGCGCTTCGCTCACTCCCTCTCCCCCCGACACTGCGAGCCGACGCAGGACAAGCACTGCTTCGCGCTGCTCCAAGACCGACTCCACCGCTCGTCTTCCCCCGCCACCTCCCAGCTCATCGGACTCGTTGCGGACCAGCGCGCGAGCCGCCATCCAGACGCACCACGTGCCCAAGTGACGTTTCTCCGCCAGCGCACGTTGTTCGCCACCGGTGCAGCCCGGCTCCACGTCGGGAACGCCGGCACGTCGTCGCTCTGGTTCGGTGCGCTGGTGCACAACACTGCGTTCTACCGCTCGCGTACCACGTCGAAGCCGTTCACGCTCGTGCTCCATGAGGTAGCGCTTGCGGTCGATTGGAGTGAACTGAACGCGTCGGCTGCGTTGCCTGGAGCTAACCAGTGTCGTTGTTGTGTGTGAAATGAACAGATCACAGTCCCTCTGCACGCTGGAGAGGCACCAGAAGACGCGACAGCCGACACTGTGACCGCCATCACGCAGAGCTACGCACGAGTACTGGAGGCGGTCGTGCTGCAGCATCCAGAGCAGTACCTGTGGCTGCACGATCTGTGGAACGTGTCCAGACGATCGTAGTACCACCTCCACTACTGTGTCTGAGACTTGTAAGAGCGAGCGAGTGGATGCAAACAAGAGGCACTGGCGGTGCAAAGCCGCCACCCACCTTCTCTCTCTCTTCTCTTACAGCTCGTCCTTCGCGTCACCACCCGAGCCCAAGATCTCACTCAGGATGTCGTCGTCGTCCTCGTCTTCAATCACCTCCGGTGCAGCTGCGTCCTCGCCAGTCCACGGCTCCACGGTCTTCAGAGCCGGGAACGCGTCAAAGCCCACAGTCGCCTCCTTGCCCTGCAGCACACCCTGCAAGAACGCCCCAATCGCGTCTGTTGAGAACGCACCCCGCTGCACCACGTAGCGCTTACGGTCGAGGTTGATCGCAACGACCGACGGGAACCCGAACGTGAGCTCAAAGCGGCTCTCAAAGTCCACTTGGTCGCCGCCTTGGATCCACCCAAACTTGAACGGCTTGCCACGCACGAGCTTCGCCGCGGCCTCGAGCGTGCTCAAGTAGCCTTCACGGCCGCTTTTGCCGCTCTCGGAGAGATGTGGGAGGACTGCGACCACGCAACTCGACTTGCCGCTGCAAAAGTCCGTCAACACGTCCGCTGAGTAGAGTTCCTTGATCTTGAGCCCACCGCCGAGCTTCTCGAGCGCTTGGAGCGCATAGGCCGTGATGCCGGACGCAGTGCGTGCGCCTTGGTAGTCTTGCGCGTCTTCTGGCGACGACGCTGCTGGGCCAAACACTTTGATCGTCGGGAACCCGCGGATGCCGTACGCCGCCGCTATCTCCTTGTGCGCGTCGGCGTCTATCGCACCAAGCTTCACAGCGCCTTTCAAGTCCGCGGCTGCCTGCTCCCACTCGGGCGCGAGAGCCTTACAGTGGCCACACCACGGTGCGTAGAACTCAACGAGCCACACGTCGCCGCTGTTGAGCACGAGCTCGTCAAAGTTGCTGTCAGTGAGCGTCACAACCGGGCTCTTGGCGTCCTGGGACGCTGGCTTCTTTGAGGACGCTGGCTTCTTTGAGGACGAGGACGGCTTCTTCTTTGCGCCACCGCCTGAGAGACGCGCTTTTACGATCTTGCGCGTCTCTGCGACTGCAGCGTCGACGATGCCCTGGGCCGTGCGCTGGCCTTGGTAATCCGTCGGCTTCTTCTTGTCGTCGCCAAAGATCTTGATCGTCGGGAACCCCTGCACGCCAAACTGCGACGCGAGCTCCTTGTGCTGGTCGCAATCGACTACAAGGAGGCAATGCCGACCCAGGCGCCACATAGCACCATACTCATCAGTCTCTGCGGTGTCTGCCCGAGAGCCGTTCAGTTCAAAATCAGACCAACGCACCTGCTGCGACGTTCACGACGCCATCGAGCGCCTTCGCCGCCTTTTTCCACTCGGGCGCGAGGTTCTTGCAGTGGCCGCACCACGGCGCATAAAACTCCACGAGCCACACGCCCGAGTCTTTCTGCAAATCGCCCGCGGTCGCTCAAGTCGCGTCAGAACGCCACAGTGACGATTGATCCACACGACCGCACCAAAGAGCAGCCATGACTGCCGCTCCGTAAAGAACAACAAACAATGCGCACCTGCATCTCACGAAAGCCCTTGGCGTCCAGCAGCTTTACTGGGCCCGAGCTACTGTACATTCCGTGCGCGTGCGCCACGAGCGCCACGAGCAGCGCGAGCGCGAGCGCCACTGTGTTCGCCATCGTTCTTTGCTTTGCTTGTGGTGTCAAATTCGAGAATGACATCGACATGACCAAGAGTCATTTGGATCTTTGGCCACGTGTCAACGACTCGCGATTCAGATTTGAATCGCCACAGGAACATACAAAAACCAAGTGAGAATTACCAAAGAGCCTTTCATGACAGACAACATGTTGGTCGTGGCCGCTGGCAGTGCGGTGTGCGCTGAAGCGACGCTGGAGGGCGCGGTCCGCATCGGGCGGCGCTGCGTCGTGCACCCAGCGAGCGAGATCCGCGCGCAGGCGGCGCCTGTCACGATCGGCGACCGCAATGTGCTCGAGGACCGCGCAGTGCTCGAGAGCGCAGCGGGCGTGCCAATGACTGTGGGCAACGACAACCTCTTCGAGAGCGGCTGTGTCGTGCGTGCGCGCGCCATCGGGAGCGGCAACTGGTTCGAGCCGAAAGCGCAAGCGCTCGAGGGCTCTGAAATTGGCGACAACTGCCTCATCGGGTCGGGCGTCGTGGTCGCGGCAGGCGAGAGCGTGCCAGACAACTCGGTGCTCGTGTGCGTCCAGGACGCCCGCGGCCGCCTCATGTGCGTCACGCGCCCACAAAAGGACTTTCTACTGCGCGCGCGTGAGGCGCTGGTGCAAAAGTATCTCGACGCGTTCCTGGACAGCAGCAAAAGTGCCGTCGCGCTCGAAAAGCACCACCGCCTGCTGCCGCCAACACACTCGTAACGCAATACACAGAGGTCGGATTTCGATAGTGTGGTGCAGCGTTTGTTATCAATGGACCTCTCTGTCCGTCCGTCCGTCCGTCCATCCGTCCGTCCTTTTGTCCTGAAACGGGTGACTCCTTGGTAGTTGTGGAGAAAACAGAGTCGCAAGCAACCAACACTCCAGGCTTGCGGGACTCGTGCGCGGTAGTGATGGCCGCTGCGAGCGTCGTCCCAGAGCTCCGACGGCGGACAAGCATCGCCGTCTCACAAGGCACTGGAACGGGCCTCGCACTGCACAAGTTCCAGGTTGAAGTGGAGGTGAAGAAACGACTCCAGTCGTCCGGCACCGACACGGCGAGCACCATCGCAGTGGCGTACGACCTGCTCCAGGCAGTCATTAACTCGTCGGTGCGTCCACAGACGCTCGATACGTCGTAAGCCTCCAGCCATGTGGTTGGTGCTCACAGAGACGGAGTTGTTGCAGCCAGGAGCGTACCCTGGTGACGACGGGTCGCCCGAGATCACCGAGAGGTACAACTTCTACGCGCACGGAAAGCGCTTCCTGGTATGTTCGTTGGTTACTGGCACACGCACTGGCGCTCCCAGACAGCTAGAGACCGCCTGACGCCGCCACTCGATACTGTCCCTAGTTCTCGCCGTGCTCGCTCGGGGTCTTCCCTGAGAGCAGCCGCTTCCGGCAGATGATGATCTGGTGCATCACGTGGAAGCGCTTCGACCAGCTCATCCTGCTCCTGATCTTCGCCAACTCGCTCATCCTCGCGCTCGCAGACTACAGCGAAGTCGACGCGGATGGGAACCTTGACACCGCCAGCTCGAACCGCAACGCAGTGGTCAACTACGCCGACCGGCTCTTCACAACGCTCTTCTCGGTCGAGTGTACAATGAAGATCGTTGCAATGGGGCTGTTTGGGGAGACGGGAGCGTACTTGATGGATCCGTGGAACTGGATGGACTTCATCGTCGTCTTCATCGGGTACGTCCCGCCCCGACTCGTGGGCTTCGTTAGCGAACCCATCGCTTCAGCTAACAGTCCGAGGCGGCGGTGCACGCGGACAGCATTCTAGCGCTCATCCCCGGCATCCCGAACGTGTCTGTCCTCCGCACTTTCCGAGTGCTTCGACCACTCCGGAGTCTCAACGCTGTCGCAGGTAGAAAGAAGACTCTTCCTCTTCGTCTGCGAGTGGTGATGCGAGTGCTGCTGGCTCAGCAGAGCGTTCGCTTTCGCTGACGCTTCGGTCTTTGTCGTCGGTGTATCGCTGCGACGCAGGGATGAAGAAGCTTGTGACATCGCTGCTCAAGTCCATCCCAGAGCTTCTGACCGTCGTCGCGTTCTTGTTGTTCCTGTTCTTCCTCTACGGCGTGGTCGGGATCCAGATGTGGAGCGGGGTGCTCCATCCACGATGCCGACTCACGCCGTCTCCCGTGCGCTTGGATCCGAGTGTGACGCTCGCGACCTTCTCAGCGTACGAAGCGATAGTACTGGCGAACCCATCGCTCTTTCCGTGCATAGACGACGCCAACAACCGCGTCATACCAATCGCCAACGCGACGTGGACGCACGAGTCGTCTCCGTGGCACAAGCCACGACTGTGCTACTGGCCACTGGCGCCAGAATCCCCACCGCGAACGTGCTCGCTGAGCCAAGAGGTGCATCGACTGTGCCCGAACGCTCAGGTGCGTCTGGAACCCAACTTGATTGCCGTCTCGAGCTCCTACTGACCTTCCTGTGGGTGTGGCCGTGTCGTGTCGTATCGAGAGAAGACGTGTGGGTCAGACTACGACAGCCACGGGAACTTCCGCTTCACTCATCCCGACGCTGCGATCGTGCGCTCAAAGCTAGAAAGCGCAACGTACAACGCCGACATGGGCTGGGGGTTTGTCAGTTTCGACAACATCGCGACAGCTTCGCTCGCTATCTTCCAGTGTATCACGCGCGAAGGCTGGTACGTGCCTATGAATGAGACGACGCTCTCTTGACGCGGCACGTGACGTTCTGACTAGGGTGGGCGTCTGTCGCATTCGCATTCATTCCGCAGGAGCGACATCATGTACTTGCTCCAGGACGCCGGCTACGGTATCAGCGCCGTGTGCTACTTTGTCTCGTTCATCATCATCGGTTCGTTCTTCATGCTCAACCTCACGCTTGCAGTCATTTGGGAGAACTTCTCAGACGCGTCGTTCATCGAAGCTGAGGAGCGGAAGCTTGTGGTCGAAGCGGAAGAGAAGAAGCGGCTCAAAGAAGCCGCAATCAGTTTCGCGAATCGCACAAACAGCGCGTCCGCCACACCTACGGCTCAGTCACGGCTCGCTACCGCTCGCTCGTTTCTCGCCAGCGTCGTCCACCATTGGCTCTTTGGCACGTTCCGAACCGGGCTGATCCTGCTCAATACGGTCATCCTGTCGCTCGACAAGTACCCGATCGACGACAACCTCGACCAAGTGGTCGAACTCATTAACTTTGGGCTGACGCAAGCATTCTTCATCGAAGTCGTGCTCAAGATGATCGGTTTGGGGCTCAAGACGTGGGCTGTCGACCGCTACAACTTGATCGACGCGCTCGTGGTCCTCCTGAGCATCTTTGAAGTCGCGCTGTCGCCTCCCAAGATCATCACGGGCGTGAAGCTGACGCAAAAATCAAAGCCCGCGTCGTTCTCCGGCCTGCGGTCGATCCGGCTCTTTGCGCTCTTTAAGCTCGCTCGGTTTGCTCGTGTGCCACAACCTCGCGAGCATGTCTGTCAGCTAGCTGC
This sequence comes from Globisporangium uncinulatum, assembly GCA_023333755.1. Classification (NCBI taxonomy): domain Eukaryota; phylum Oomycota; class Peronosporomycetes; order Pythiales; family Pythiaceae; genus Globisporangium; species Globisporangium uncinulatum. The sequence continues at coordinate 16,305 of JAASFJ010000134.1, read as the reverse complement.
TCGCTGACGAGGTGACTTGCTTGTCGTTCTGCTTCTCTGGGCTGCAGGTCGTGGCCGTCGCTGCAGAAACTGCTCTCGACAATGTTGAGCACGCTCAAGGAAATCGGGAACTTCAGTGTGCTCCTGCTCGTGTTCATCTACATCTACGCGCTCATCGGCATGCAGACGTTCGCGAACCAGTTCCGGTTCAACGAGGCCGGTTACCCAGTCAGCCGCGATGCTGACGTCGCGTTCATCCCGCGCGCCAACTTTGACACGCTGCTGTGGTCAATCGTGACGGTCTTTCAGGTACGCGCTTGGCTTCTAGGCAATCAGAAGTGTGCCTTGAACGGAGAGTCGACTGAGTCACGTGCTGTCGTTCGTGCGTAGATCCTGACGGGCGAGAACTGGAACGTCGTCATGATGGACGGCTGGCGCTCGTCTGGCTGGTCGGCAGTGCTCTACTTCATCTCGCTCGTCGTGCTTGGGAACTTCATTGTGCTGAACCTGTTCCTGGCCATCTTGCTCGGGAACTTTGAGGAGTCGTTCGACGACGAGAAGAAAGGCGCGCGCGAAGAGATGATGACAAAGAAGAGCCGCGTCGCTCCCGCGCAGTCACGGCGCTCAGAGCGCGAGAGCGGACCGACGGCGACGGCAGCGAACCGCTCTGCTGCCTCAGAGAACGAGCACGCACCTGTCCAGTCGTTCCACCTCGCGTCTGCACGCAGCCGGCGTGAAGCAGCTGCGCCAACGTCCACAATCTTCCAGGACCAGTCCACGACGTCCCAGCGCATGATGTCGGCGCGGAAAGAGATCCCGGACAAGCTCACGAAACGGTCGCTCCTCGTCTTCTCCGTGCGAAACCCGATCCGGAAGCTCGCGACAATGCTCATCACACACCCGCAGTTCGACAACGTCTCGCTCTTGCTGGTCGCGATCAGCACTGTCGCGCTCGCGATCGACAACCCGCTCAACACACCTGACAGCACGTTCGTGTACGTCCTCTCGGGCCTCGATATGGTGCTCACAGGGCTCTTTGTCGTCGAAGTCGGCGTCAAAGTCGTCGCGCTCGGCTTTCTCTTTGACAAGCACACGTACTTGCGCAACAGCTGGAACGCGATCGACTTTGTCATCACTGCGCTCGCAGCGTTCTCACTGAGCCAAGGGAGCACGCGGTTCAAGTTTGTCAAGACGCTGCGGACGTTCCGTGCACTCCGGCCGCTGCGTGTGATCAACCGCAACCCAGGACTCAAGCTTGTTGTGAACTCGCTCATTGCGTCGATCCCACAGATCGTGAACGTGATCGTCGTGTGCTTGCTCGTGTTTACAATCTTTAGCATCTTGGCAGTCAACAACCTCAAAGGGAAGCTCTACAGCTGCCAAGGCGGCGTGTTCGACGCACTTAGTGACGAGCAGCAGGACCTCGTGACGCACCCGCGGCTCTGGAGCAACCTCACGAGTACTCAGCAAACGTGGTTCAACACCACAGCCGCCACACTGTATGCGTCGGTCTCAGCGACCGAGAATCTGAGCTCGAAAGTAGTGTGTGGTCTGCTTGGCGCTGTGTGGGGACCGACGATCCACCAGAGCTTCGACAACGTCTTGCTCGGGTGCCAAGCGTTCTTCGAGATGACAACGACTGAAGGCTGGATGACGGTGATGCTCGCTGGTGTCGACGCGACAGAAATCGACATGCAGCCGATCCCAAACTACCGCGAAGGCTGGGTGTTCTTCTTCATCGCGTTCATCCTTGTCGGCACGTTCTTTGTCATGCAGCTCTTTGTCGGCGTCGTGATTGAGAACTTTAACAAGATGAAAGAGAAGCTCGACGGCACGTACTTGCTCTCGGCCACACAGCGCGAGTGGCTCGTCATCAACGACACGATGCTCACGCTCCGCCCGGTACGCAAGCTCCGAGCGCCGCAGCACAAGCTCCGGCGTCAGTGCTTCCACCTCGCCCGTAACCCGACAGTCGAGGTCGTCGTCATGGGCTGCATCGTGCTCAACACAGTCGTCATGGCGATGCACTTTTTCGGTGAAGACGACGTGTACCGGTGGGCGATTGAGTACTCGAGCTACGCGTTCGCGACCGTGTTTGTACTCGAAGCAGCGGTCAAGATCGCTGGGCTCGGCAAGTACTACTGGAAGAGCTCGTGGAACATCTTTGATTTTGTCATGGTCGGCGGTTCGCTGCTTGGGATGCTCTCGACGTGGGCTGGAGGCAGCCCGTCCGGGTCGCTCGGCGTCGTTGCACGGAGCTTCCGTGCTGGTCGGCTCTTTCGCCTCGTGCAGCTCGCGCCGTCGCTCCGACAGCTCTTCAACACGCTCATCACGACGCTCCCGTCGCTCGTGAACATTGGCGGCCTCCTCTTCCTCATCTTCTTTGTCTACGCTGCGATGGGGGTCCAGCTCTTTGCGAAAGTCAAGTTTGGCGAACTCATCACTGAGACGGCGAACTTCCAGTCGATCGCTCGTGCGATGGTGACACTGGTACGACGTCGCGATCTTGGAGAAACCGACGTGAGAGAGAACTCAGTTGGGCTCAGAGCTTACAATGGTCTCCCTCTCTCTCTTTGGGTGTGGGTGGTGCTGTCAGATCCGCTGTGCAACGGGCGAGCGGTGGAACGACCTTATGTTCGAGCTCACGTCCCAAGACGACTGCGTCGAGGACCCGCCGTACGACCCCGCCATGTGCGGCTTCAACACCACCGTCGACTGCGTGGCCCTGAACGGCTGCGGGTCGTCCGTCGCGATCTTCTACATGTACAGCTTCACGCTGCTCGTGTCGTTCATCTTGCTCAACATCTTCATCGCTGTCATTCTCGAAGGCTTTGCGAACGAGAAAGACCGGATGGACGGGCTCCTGCTGCCGCACCACGTACGTAGTAGGCTTCCAGTGTCACTGACGACGCTGGTTCTGGGCAATCGGTTGCGTCGGACGCACTGAGCGTGTCTGCTTGTGTGTCTTATCGGACTGCAGTACGCGAACTTTGTGCAGACGTGGTCGCTGTTCGATCCCGAGGCGACCGGGTTCCTCGAATGGCACAACCTCCCTCCCTTCCTCGCTGAGCTCGAGCCGCCCATGGGTCTCGGCAAGGACCCCATGCCGACTGCAAAGGACCTGATGAGTCTCGTCGGTGAGACCGATTCCTCCATGCAATACAATCCAGCCGACTGGTCCAAGACTAACGTGCGATCTTCGCTTGTCTGTGCGAGAGAGTAGGCATCTTGGACCTGCCAGTCTTTCGTGGGAACAAGGTCTTCTTCAACGACGTCGCACGACGTATCGGCAAGTTTGTCGTTGACGAGGTGCGTCAGCCTTACTCCATTCATCCATCTCTTGGCTCCGTCGCCTCGACTCCTATACTCACGCTGTGGTATCTCCCTCACTGCGGCAGCTGAGCGAAGACCGGCTCGAAGCGTTGCCGCCGGCACTGAACCTCGAGCAGCGGTGGCGAAAGTACCTGCTGCACCGGAACGTCCGGAAGCAAGAGCAGTCCATGTTCCGTGTGAACCACTTCCACGCCGCGTCGCTTCTCCACCGTGCAGTCAAGGCGCTGATGCTACGAGATGACGTGCGACACCAAGTGCGCCGCTTCGTGGCCAAGTGCAACGCTACAGCGGCAGCTTCCGTAAGCGCAGCCATCCACGAGTTCGACGAGAGCCGAGACTCGGACAGCGACTCGAGTGAGATGAGCATTTTTGATAAGCTCACGTAGGAATGTGACGTGTTGGCACCCGTCTTGGTTTGCTCCCAGCTTTGAAACGCACGGGCGACTGCCAACTGATCCACCTTGGTCTTCCTCTCTTCGTCGCGCCCTAACAATGACGACGCAGGACAAGAGCGAGCCGGTCGAGCGGACGCCAGCGCCGCCGTCGCCAAAGCGGTCGGCTTTCCGGTTCGACACGTTGCGCTTCGTCTCGTCCTTCCACAGCAACAAGTCGACCGATGTCCGCTCTGCGTCATCACGCCCGCACGGCGCTCGCCGACAGAGCTGGACCGTCGTGCTCCGTGGTATGCGGCGTCAAACGGTCCAGCACCTGCTCGTCTCGCGAGCGCTACAAGACCGAAAGTTCCTCCGCTCGGACCTCGCCGTCGCGCTGCTCGAGATCGTGATTGTCGTGCTGTCGGTGCTCCAGTTTGAGCTGTCGGCGAGCTCCCCCCTCTGGGTACGTGCACTCCCAGCTTGCATCCTGTCGAATTGTACAAGAGCGAGCGGTTGGGATCAACGCTCACGCTCAGCGTGCGCTTGTACGGTCGGCAGCGCGAGAATCGGGCGTGTCTGGACATCATTGGCTGTACGACACTGCTTCCGGAAGGATCGTTTACTACTGTAAACGCCATTCGACTCGGCATCGTGCTGCTCTCGCTCCTGCGTGCGTGGCTGCGCTTCCGTCACCTGCGAGCCAAAGTCGAGTCGAGCCAAGTCGCGCGCTCGTTCCTCGGCAAGTTGGTGTGTATATGTGTGTGTGTGGCACACTGTGGCGCTCGCGTATCTACTGTGGTGTATGTAGTGCGAGGTAGTCACGCGGGGAGGTCTCGCCTTGCTTGGTCTGTCGCAGAAACAAGCGAGTCCGTACGTGCTGGAGATCCTGTTCTCGCTCCTCATCCCGTACCCGGGGCTCGAGTACGTCCTGGATGGCCACGACGCAAGCGTCTTGGTGTTCCTCTCCGCCGCGGTCATCGTCCGGACAGTCTTCTGGCGTCACTTTCTCTACTACCCGTACCCGATTCGGCAGAAGGGAAAAGTCACGTGCTTCACTGGCAACCTCGGTACGTCTCTATCTCTGTGCCCTCGCTCGCTCTCCTGTTTGTCCTCCTTCCCAACTGCGTTCGCTTTATGTGCGCTTGTCGTCGTAGAGTTCACGTACCACGAGTTCGTGCTCAAGAAAGTCTTTGACGAGAGCCCGCTCAAGAAGCTCCTGATGATCTACTCGGTCCTCGTCGTCGTCGTCGCGTACGTCCTCCGCAGCATCGAGAGCGTCAACGCGACGTGCACGTGGAAGACCGGGGCTGCTGGCGACCGCGCAGAAGACCTCGAGTGCTCGGCGTTTGGCTGGGACAAGGCACTATGGCTGATTGTGACCACATTTGCGAGCACAGTGTACGTCGTCGCGCTGACGTCCTGGACGCGCGAGCCACTGGCAACCATCAAGCACAGCTAACGCACGCTCACACACTTGCTTACGACGGACGTAGGTATGGCGACGGCGTACGGCCGACCGTCTTGTCTGGGAAGTTCCTGCTTGTTGCGGCCGCGTGCGTGGCGAAAGTCGTCAGTGCACTGCTCTTCGCCGTCGTGATCAAGCAGAACGCGCTGTCGACCATGGAGGCCCGCGCACACTCGTTCCTCTTCCGCATGGACCTGAACGCGAGGAAGGACCTGTTCGCTGTCATGGCGGTGCAAGCCACGTTCCGCTTCAACAAGTCGTACGCACAGTCGCTGATCTGGCACCAGCAGGACCAGACGTTCCTGTACTTCCGACCACTCTCTGCGGTACGCTGACTGGCGTATTGTCTGAAGCCTTGTTCCACTGGGAGAGGGAGGTTGTAAGGAGCTGACTGGGCTCTGTACCCCTGCTTGTCATCACTCTCAGCGCCTTCCGAACGAAGTCAAGAAGAAGTTGTACGTCTCTCGCTTCCAGGCGAGTCTGAAAGAGATCATGAAGTACAACACCGACGACGACCTGCTCAACGCGTTCACGAAGCACATCGAGGTCATTACAGCGGCGCTTGGGATCACGTTTGTCGAGATGGCGTCGCTCAAGAAGCTCTTCTACCACAAGAGCCGGCTTCTTGAAGCGCGGCGACGCCGGGCACGGCAGCAGTCCATGAACAACCGAGCGCTCGTGAGCGCCGATAGCGGGAACGACGGCGGCCGTGAGGTCGTGAGCGGGCTTCGGGCTCTCGGAATCGCAGCGCGCGTGCGGACACTCGCGTCAACGACAGCTACGGCTCGAGACGACGCAACTAGGCCGGCACTCTCGCACTCAGTCACTCCGACTCGATCCCACCGCCCGTCGTTCTACATGACCCAGTGGCAGAGCGACATGATGCGCAAGTGCGACGAGACACTCGTGCTCCTTCGGCAGGTCCACACGAGTGCGCAAGAGATGTACTAGAGCTGCAAACAGCGGCAGTTTCCACCAGCGAGTGCGCTTCGATCTGTCGGACGTAGGAAGGCAAGGGGGTCGTTTGACCGATCGACTGCAGAATACACAGTTCATCATATCCATCGGGGCCGACAGTTCCACGTTCGCGACATGCGACAGCTTCCTACAAGCTCGGGCGTCGCCCACCTCCTGTTCTCCGTCACCACTCATCGTGTCGACGTCAGTCGGCTTTCCAGCTCTCCGCAAGTAGCTGATGGAAGTGCGTGTCGCTCGCGACTGCCGACGAGATGTCCGAGTATACGTCGACGAACTCGCGCTTTGGAATCTCAGCTGACGTGGTCTGTGTGACCCCCAGCCAACAACCAACGAACATACGCGCAGCAGGAGGTGAGACACTGAATGGGTCGAGGTGTGTGTTCAATGCGGCAACGCACCTGTGTCGTCCACAGACTGCGGTACTCCGCCACCGCGTCCTCCACGGAGACTTGCTTCCCACTCACGCGCGAGTCGATGGACGGGTCGTACATCGCACTGAGTGCACCGAGCGTCAGCTTCCCATCTGCTTGTTGCGCCAGTCGCGTGTACGCAGTTTCGATCTCTGCCTTCCTAGCCGACGACACGGGCGTACGGAGCGCGTCAAGAAACGCCGCAAGAGGAAAGTGGCCAGTGTTCCGCTACACGTAGTGTGACGATGCCCGCAGATACTAGCGTGTCAGTAGGCTGGACCGAGTCAGCAGCAGTCCAGGAGCATACCCACGCAGAGAGAGACATGTGTACCTTGTCGAACGACGCAAAGAGCAAGTCAAAGTGGTCGTCTCGGAGTGGGAGTTGGTACGGCTTGAGCATCCACTTGGCCTCTTCGCAGTTCAAGTGGCCAGTTCGTCCGTGCTGCTTGGCTTCCGCGCGCTCCAAGTCGGCAACGAACACCCGGAACGCGTACAGACTCGAGCCCAGCAGGCACTGCTGGATCACAGCACGCACTGTCGCAGGGCTCGCAACGTCCGGCAGCTGGCGCTCGTCTGTCGCTTCGCGTGCCGACGCTGCGAGCACGAACGTCCAGGTGTTTGGGGGCAGCTGTGCACGAGCTTCCGTGTCGGCCGTGCGCGTCCCAAGCGCTTCAGCGCCAATGTTGTGGTACTTGCCGGCGGTCTTGGCAGCGAACGCGCAGAGCTCAAGCTCGACACCAAAGTCCGTCGGCTGCTTGTGTGTCGCATCGCACAAGAGCGGCTGGCCCGTCATCTTGTGCACGACCGCGACAGGGTCACCAGCGAGCACAGGCCGGCCGGCAGCGAGGAGTTTCTCCGTCTTGGCGAGGTCTGCGCGGTCGCAGAGCCAGAGCGCGCTGCTGTCGGGCTCGGCGCTCATCCACACGCGCTGGTTGTATGAGATCGGACTCATGGAGCGCTCGGTCTTGAGCCCGGACTTGAGGAAGAGTGGCGGCTTGAGCAGTACACTCTTGTCGTCGACGAGGAGCGCTTCGTTGCACATGAGGAAGAACGGCTCGCCGTAGCACAGCGCGTCGCCGCGCTCAGTGTACGCGAACCCGAGCTCGTGGCTCGCTTTCCACATCTGCGGCGACACGAGTCGGAACGTGTTGCGTGCGAGCGCCGAGCCCGAGCCGGAGCTCGACACGGCCGTGACGAGGAACTCGCCTGAGCCGATCGACGGTGTCTCCTCAAAGACGTTGCAGCTGAGCAGCGCGTCCGAGTCGCAGTGTCGGACTCCGACGGCGTCGTTCAAGTGCAGAGCTCCGCGTGGGTCGAACGACCGAGGGGCACGCTGGTGGAGGAAGTCGCTCTTGAGCTTGTGCGTCGCGAGGAGTGAGCCCTGCTTCTTCCGGAGCTGGAACTCCTTCATGCGCGCTTCCTCGAGCATCAGGTCTTCGTTCCAGTTCCCAATGCGCGTGGCTGGCGCATAGCGGCCAGCGCCGACGAGCTGCTGCGGTGTGAACTGCATCTCAGCGCAGACTGGCGACTGTGGGAATGGCGAGTGAGGGCGTGATGAAGAGGCGGCGATCTGAAGAGGCGACCGGTTTCGTTGCACCTCCAGGCTCCAGTTCGAGAGAGATGCGTGCGTTTGGTTCCGAGTGGCAGCAGCAGCGCAGGCCCCACTGCTGTCGTCCAGACCCCCCAGGACGGCTCGTGCGACTGCTGCTTCTTCTTCTTCTTCTTCTCCGACTCGAGGCCGCTGTCGACGCGCACCCGAGTCTCATCACGTGTGTGTGCGGTACGACACTCGCGAGCGGAGCAGTCGTAAAGACCAGTTCAGCTGCTGCCAAGGGCCAAGCCGCAGTCTACGTCGTGCCTAGTTGCGTCGGCGACGTGTTTGCTGAGACTGGCGTGCGCTGGTACATTGACGGCCCTGTGGAGCCGGACGTCACGTACTGGCGCCGTGAGCCAGTCGAGTACGCGTCCGGTCGTGCGGCTGCTCGCCTGCTCTCGCTCGGGTACCGGTGCTCACGCACGCAGCTGTACGATCCGAGGGACGCCGACACGTGAGCGCAGTCGTTCGTGTCGTTCCAAGCCGAGTACACACACGCACACAGCTCGTTTCATTCATTCCGTCATCGTCACCTCCCTCCCTCGCTCGCTCGTCGTCGTCTCACCTACTTCTCTCTCTACACTCCCAGGTGCTTCTTCTTGTACTTGAGGAAGCGCACGAGGTTCAAGTGCGTCTCCTTCACGTGCGCCACAAGCGCACGGTCGAGTTCCTTCCGCTCTGCCCGGAGCTTTGCACGCACAGCAGTCGCGGTCTGTTCAAGCGCTGCGAGCAGGTTCGCAGTCTGGAAGACCGCGTCAAAGTCCTCGTCGCAAAAGACGTCAAAGATCGCGTTGAGCGCTTCGGCCACGACCTCGAGACTCGCGTCCTGGAGGCTCGAGCCGAGGCACCGCGCGATCACTTCGATCTCGACCGGGTTCTGGCTGCGCTGGCCGACGACGCCGAGCATCCCGACCGCATTCATGCGCGTCTCGACCGACCGCGCTTGGAGCGCACTCGCCATGATCACGTTCGCTTCGTCGGCGCTGATCGGCACGTCGGTCTTGGCAGCGGCGGCGCGACGAAGCGCCGAGCCCATTGCAGCAGTCGTTGCGGCTTCAATGTCGTTCGACGAGCTGCTGAGCTCAAAGTCGAACGGTTGCTTGGCGGTCATTGCATCGCTGGTGCTGTGACTCGCGCTCTGGACGCTCGCGAACAGCGTACAGAGGTTCCGGAACACGTGCGGCACGACGTCGACGCTCAACACTGCAGACGTGCCGACAACCAGCGCGAGTCGGGGGTTAGTAGAGTCGTCAGCGAGTACGTGAGCCAGCAAAGCCACTACCACGGAACCCGTCGTCGCTCGCACCGTCCCACGACACGGTCTGCAGCTGGTTGTTCACTGCGTTCACGACGCGGATGCGCATGCGCTCAAAGTCGGAGGCTGCCAAGACAACAAGCAAGCGTGTAAGGATGATGGTGAGGCAGAGGACGCCTGTAGCTTTGACGTACCGATCACACGGTGCAGTGGCGGCAGCGACACGAGACCCTGCAGGATCGCGATGGTGAGCGGGAAGACGCGACTAGCGCTGAGTGCGCGCGTCGCAGGCGTGGCCGCCTGCAGCAGACCGGCCCCGCTGCTGGTCGCAGCATCCGCGTGTGACGCAGCATACTGCTCCATCGCGTCCTCGTCATCGCTCGCCCACTCGTCCTCGTCCTCCTCTGTGTTGTTCAGATCGAGACACACGGCTCAGAGGTGAGCGAGCCACCATAGACCGACAGAACAGACCGACGTACGCCACCAACGCCAGGAACAGAACAAACACACGGACGCACCGTCGCCACCACCAGCAGCGAGCTCTGCGACGAGCTCGAGCGCGAGACTGAGCGTCTGGACTGCGTCGCGCCAGCTGCGGTACTTGAGCTGCGCATTCGTGACCTGCTGGCGGTCGTCGTCTGTGATCGTGTCGTCGTCCACATCTTCGTCCACGAGAACGGACTTTTGCGACAGCTCGTAGCTCTCCGACACACTCTGCGCGAGCTGGAGCACACTCGCAGCGTCGTACGCGAGCGCGGCTTCGACGACCGGGAGCAGCCGCGCGACGTTCGCTTCTGCGTCCATGATAGCGCGCACGTTCATCGCGACGCCGACAGCGTGGAGCTTGACGAGCAGAGCGAGGTGCTCGCTCTGGATGAGCTCGCCGAGCACGGTCTGGTACGCAGCGCTTGCGCCAAAGACCTCGTTCAACCGCGGGTTGCTCTCAGTGATGAGCAGCAGCAGCTTGAGCGTCTCGAGGTGCAGCGATGCGTGTGCACTCCCGTTCGCTGCGATGCGCATGATCGGCTCGAGCAGCTGGCCCTGCGTGAGCTCGTTGATCGCAGCTTGGCAGCTCTCGCACAGGTTCGCGAGCAGTGCGACGGCCTGTTCCAGCACTTGGACGAGGTGCAAGTCGTTCTTCTCAAACGTCTCGAGCTGAGCGCTCTCCGAGATGATCTTGACCAGCGGCGTGATCACGTTCTGCGTCGTCATGACCTCGCACACTTCGAGGCCGCCAGTGACGCTCATGTTGCGCAGAGCGCCGACCGCGTAGAGCCGCACCATCTTGAGCGGGTCCACCATGCGCGGGATGAGCTTCTTGAGCAGCCCGGCGTCGACCATCTTGACGAGCTTCTCGCGCATGCGCCGCTCCTGCTCGTCGTCTGCGATGTCGCCAAACATGGTCGCGATCGCCACGCACGTCGCTTCGCGGATCGAGCCTTGCAGGTTCGTTAGCTGCAGCACGTGGGACAGACACACAAACGGGTCAGCTTGTGTGCGTCCAAGTATGCGTCTGCATTGCACCACTAGCTACGTACGCCGTGGAAGAGCTCGGCTTCGTCCGCTGGGAGGTTCGCGGCATCGAACTCTGCTGCCTCTAGCTCGGCTTGCGATAGACTGCCGGTGGGTGGGATCTGCTTCTTGTGGCTCGTGGAACGGAGCTTCTTTGCTTTGCCCATGGTGGCGCGTACGTCTGTGGCGGAAGAAGAAGGAAGGGAGCGCGCAGAGCAGTGCGGCGAGTGCGAACGTCGCTTGGGTTGGCACTCTTGGGTCCACCACTCGCGCCAGCCAACCGAGTTGGCCAATTGCGACAAATAGAGTGGTAAATAGCGTGACGCACGCGAATGGAAACAGCGTTGTCCACATGGAGCGGGATATTTTCCTGTTTTAGTGTACCTAACACTATTTAATGTACATCGCTTCAGGATCGAACTTCGAAAAGATGCGCGTCAAGCGCCACCATGTGATAGTGTGCATCGCACTGGCCTTCTGCATCGGTGTATGCGCCAGCGCTGAAAGCGGCGCAGCTGTGGACAGCGAAAGCGCAGCTGCACCAGATCTGCGCTTCCGTGTGCCGTTCGCTCTGGCGCTGGCGCAGCAGCTCGAGTTGGAAGCATCGCCTCCTGCCACTCGCGATCCCCACGACCAGCAGCAGCGCCAGAGCTTTCGTGTCGCAAACACGCACACAGGAGAACACCAGGAGCCGACGTGCGGTGCTACTAGCGACCACAGCGCGCAGGATGCGCTGCCACCACCAGCGCTGCAAGCGACGGATCGGCTCCTGAGTGCAGACGGCGTCCACATCTCGACATTGTCGATCGAGGAGGCGCTCCAAGCCCCGCTCGGCAGTGTCCTGCTCTTCCCAGTCTTTACGCCATTGCCACTACCAAGTGGCGCACATAGTGCACCAGCGTCCATACTCTCGGGCTTCGCGCGTATCGAGATCTTCCATCCTACGACCCTCGAATTCGAACCCACGACAGCGGCTCGGAAGCGCGACGTCCAGGAGTGGATGGCGCTCGACGCTGCACGAAAAGAGGAACAAGCAGCGAAAAAAGCGGCGGCAGCGCTAGACACTGATGCCCGGGAGCAGGAGGAGCGAGCCCGACGGGCAGCAGAGGAGAACGCGCGGCTGGAGCGTGAAGCGCACGAGCGACTTGAGCGCGAGGAACACGAGCGCGTGGCCATGACACCGCACGAACGGATCGCCGAAAAGCGCCACAAAGGACTCGAGTTCCGCTACGAAGTCGAGTTTGCGCGTGCGGGGCCGATCGGTATCAACTGGGACCTGCACACGCTCAACCGGACAGTCGTAAGCTACCTCGAGCCGGGGCTGCGTGCGTTCGCACTCGGCGTCATCGCACCAAAGGACCAGTTGATCCAGCTCAACGATGTCAACACCTCGAGCCTCGACCCGCACGGCGTCGTCGCAGCGTACGCCAAGACGACGCTGCCACGGACGCTCGTATTCCTGTGTGCTGCCACAACGACGCGTGCAGGATCCGAGACGGACGGGAACGCGTCGCACGCGGTCTTTGTCCAGAACTGGACGCTGGCGTTCGTGCAACCACAGGTGCTCCGTGGCTGGCACGTGCGGCTCCACGTCGTGAAGTGGAGCACCATGCCAGAGCTCGACGATGCGGGGCAGTCGAGCGAGATGACACTCGTCCAGACCGACCCGTTCCTCGCGTGCCAGCCGCTGAGTGCCGACGCGAGTGACGCTCCGACGAACGTCATGTTCGTGTCGTATCGTGGAGGGTGTACATTCATGGACAAGGCAGAGCACGTGCGCCAAGTTGGTGGGAAAGCAGTGCTTGTGCTCAACAACATCAACGGACCCGGCCGGTTCCCACCTGGGATGCCGACGACTGGGACCGTCCTGCTGCCAGTGACGATGTGCGTGTGTGTACCGCTCTTGGTGGTGTTCCTATCTGTTGTGGTCTTGGCTCTGACGTGCTGACTCCGTCGTATGGGCGTCTCTGGTTCCTGTGCAAGGATATCGAAGCTGGATGGGGACATTGTTCTGTCGGTGCTGGAGCACGAGACGCCAGGTTAAGTGTGCAGCGTGACTTGGACGAGCGAACGGGCGAGGAGCTTACTGACATGCGAGCGTGTGGTCACGCGTCATCGTTGTGTGCTTGCAGTCGTCAAGGTCTTTGTCGAGGATCCGAGTCAGCTGCCGGAACCTGACGCCGACCCAGTGCCACTGACGAACGACCAGCTCACGCGCGCAAAGGTAGGCAGTGAACGTGCAGTTTCGTAGCAACGTGGGAAGAAGTCTCACGGTCGCTTCGGTCGAGCAGAACGTGAAGAAGGCGGTGCGGAGCGCAACGTTCTGGTTCGTGACCCCACCAGTACTCGGATCGCCGCCGAGCCGCGATCAGCAGCAAGCACCCCCACGAGCAGACGTAACGACGCTCGAGTTCCAGGTGCTCCCAGCGCTCTTTGGCGGCAAGATCCCCACGATGCCGTTCCGGGTGGTCGCAGCGTACCCGCAAGACACTGCGTGCCACCACATGGGACTCGCCATCCTGGCAACACGCGCAGTCGTGCTTGTGAAGCGTGGACGGTGTTCGTTCGGTGCCAAGCTGAGGTCCGTTCGGTTTGGACCTACTGGGCCCACGACCAGTAGCGACGAGTGTGTGTGTGTGAGAATCGTCAGAGAGACGCCACGAGCGCTGACTGATGCTGTCTGCTTGGTTGCATTGAACTGCGTCCGCAGAGCTGTCCAAGAAGTCGGTGGCGCTGGCATGCTGTTGTGGAACACGGACGAGTCGCTCATCCCGCTCATGACGGAGAAGAAAGAGATCGCAGGGCTGCGCATCTGGGCCGCAACGTACGCATCGCAGCACTGTAGTGCCAGCCACCATCGATGGGGAAGCGCTCTCACGTGCTCACTCGTGTTCAATCTCGTTCGTTTTTCTGCGTCCACAGCGTAAGCCTGTCGAACGGCACAGCGATCAACGACATCCTCGAGCGCAGCAAGAATCGACCCTGTCTCGTCAGCGTCGCCAGTACGAACAACGGAACCGACGACGCTGGCGTGTGACGACAGCAGCAGCTTAGATGATGCAGCGCGCTTTGCCGCACGTGATGAACGCGTCCACTGCCTTGTCGACATCCTCGAGACTGTGGGCAGCCGAGAGCTGCACACGGATGCGCGCTTTGCCCTTGGGAACCACCTACGCCGCCAAACAAATAGAGTCGAGAGTGAGCTCTCGTCGTCCTCACTCTGGACAAGCAACAGCAACAACCGTACCGGGTAGCTGAAGCCAATGACGTAGATGCCGTGCTGGAGCATGTCGTCTGCAAGGTCGGATGCCAGCCGCGCGTCGCCAATCATCACGGGCGCGATCGGGTGGTCGCGCGAGCCGCTGAGTGTGAAACCAGCGCCCGTCATGCGGTCGCGGAACCGGTGCGTGTTTGCGCGGATCTTGTCCACGTACTCGGACGAGCTGCTGAGCATCTCAAAGACCTTGAGCGACGCGCCGACCACCGGCGGTCCGAGCGAGTTCGAGAATAGGTACGGCCGTGCCCGTTGACGCAACACGTCGACGACTTCCTGGCGACCGGTTGTGTACCCGCCTGTGCCGCCGCCGAGCGCTTTCCCGAGTGTCGAGTTGATGACGTCAATGCGGCCCTGGACACCACAATACTCGTCGCTGCCACGGCCTGTCGCGCCAAAGAAGCCGGTCGCGTGGCACTCGTCGACAAACACCTGTGCGTTGTACTGGTCCGCGAGGTCGCAGATTGCACGCAGCGGCGCGACATCTCCGTCCATTGAAAAGACGCCGTCGGTCGCGATCAAGCGCGTGCGGCAGTGCTGCGTCGCCTGAAGCTTCGCTTCGAGGTCTGCGAGGTCCATGTGCTTGAACCGGTGACGCTCGGCCTTACAGAGCCGAATGCCGTCGATGATGGACGCGTGGTTGAGCTCGTCCGTGATGATCGCGTCTTCACCGTTGAGAATGCCTTCAAAGAGTCCAGCGTTCGCATCGAAGCACGACGGGTACAGGATTGTGTCCTCTGTGCCGTGGAAGTCCGAGATGATCCGCTCGAGACGCTTGTGGATGTCCTGTGTACCGCAGATGAAGCGCACGGAGCTGAGCCCAAAGCCGTGCGAGTCGAGCGCGTCTTTCGCTGCAGCCACCACGCTTGGGTGGTTGCTGAGCCCGAGGTAGTTGTTCGCGCAAAAGTTGAGCACGCGCGCGCCACCAGAGACAGTGATGCTAGCGCCTTGCGCGGATTCGATCACGCGCTCGCGCTTGAACGTGCCGGCGCTCTCAATGTCTACGAGCTCCTGGCGCAGGCGGTCCACGAGGCCATTGCGCGGGGCGGTGCTGAGCGCGCGCGTGGCACCAGCGGCCGAAGCAGCGGCGCGAGAGATTCCAGTGAGCATTGTGCGCCGGACGAGTGGTGATTGGAAGTGCTTGGCGATGAGACGCGCGAGCTTGAACTTGGTGCAATGGCAGCAATGGAGTCTAGCAATCAATTGAGATTTTGCTATAAATGTTGGACTCAATTGTTAACTTTGAAAAACAAACTTTTGATTTTACCGGTATGCAAGCTGACATATCGGTACCGTCGATTTTCGGTTATTTGTGTCTTGTCTTAGATACGATATGCGCTAAGACAGGTGTGCAGTTTCGACTGATATACTGATATACACTCACCATTCTCACTAGTGCACACCACCCTTAATTAATATCCTCAACAAGAAGACACACAAATCATCTCCGGCAATTAAAGTCGTCTTTCAAACGCGAACCAGCCGCTCACTTCGAATATCGTTACACGTACTGTAGTCGCTGCAAGTGCACAAAACATCAGCATTGCCTCGGGGACTCACGCCAGAACGACACACATGAGTCTCCCCACTACGCAGCAAAAACAGGTCCTATGTCAGCATTGCGCCAGCCAGCCAATCCTCTCCGTGCATGCACTGCGCGCGTGGGCTGGCAAAGCACGCAAGCTGCTCAAGACCCCTCGCCGCAGCAATCGCGCTGCAAATAAGGACCCGTCAGTGAGGATACCGCGAACGTGCGCTCACGGCTCAAGACCACGCACCCCATTGTCTCGCTATAGCTCGAGGCTCGACTTACTCGATACACTCAAACGATGCAAGTGTAACCCCGGCGCGTCCAGTAGTTCGCAAGAGTGACAGTCCAGCGGCGTGGACTATGACCAGTGCCGCTGCTCAAGATAGCAGAGCTCCTGAGCCGCACAAGGTGGCCGCCGGGACGTGCGTGGCGTGCGAGAGAGGTGACAGCGACAGCTTCTGCGCGCGACAGTGCGAGATGCAGGCGAGTGCAGCGCCGCTCGA
This sequence comes from Globisporangium uncinulatum, assembly GCA_023333755.1. NCBI lineage: Eukaryota > Oomycota > Peronosporomycetes > Pythiales > Pythiaceae > Globisporangium > Globisporangium uncinulatum. The sequence continues at coordinate 97 of JAASFJ010000134.1, read as the reverse complement.
GTGTCTCGGTGTGCTGGCGCTGTCGAAAGGCGTGTACTTTGTGTTCGTGGTCGCAGTCCTTGGCGTGGTCGTCGTGTGTCTTCAACTGCGCCGCCTC
>JAASFJ010000133.1:0-38502 GCA_023333755.1 Globisporangium uncinulatum | reverse complement strand
TCATCGCGCACGCGCACTCACCTTAAGTCACACTCTTGCAACGCGAATGTTTTGGTCACACACCACACTCCCTTGATTATTTCTCTCTCTGCGCGTATTGGATGGGTTGACTCACTGACTACACTCTGCTGCGTTTCTTTGCAGCCGTCCCGAAAACAACTATTTAAAACTACAAAAATAAGCGTCACGTTCCGTGTGTAGACGGACACCGGACAACTCCAAATTATGTATATAGATAATGAACGCAGTTCCAGAGCTTCAGCGGGCTGCCAGGACGGAGTACAGCCGTGACATGCGCCAACTCGTTGTTAGGATGCATATTGACGGCCGTGGGTACAAGAATATTGCTACAGAGCTTGCCATGCCAGTGGGATCTGTCCGCTACATCACCCAGAAGTACAAAGAGCACGGCATAGTTGGAAATCTACCTCGTACTGGCCGTCCAGTGCTCGCCACCCCTCGAATTCAGCGCCTCGTCGTCCGGAAGGCTCTCGCTCAGCGTCGTTTCAGTGCTGAAACGCTGGCCGCTGAGCTGGAGGAGTTTCACAATCTTGAAGTGAGTGCTTCGACGGTCCGCAGTATCCTCCGCGACGCCAAGCTCAACGGCCGTGCGACTCGCAAGAAGCCACGCATCAGCAAGACCAACAAGGCCAAGCGGCTCAAGTACGCCCTCGACCATCGTGACTGATCCGAGGAGGAGTGAAAGACAGTGTTGTTCACGGACGAGAGCAAGTACAACTTGCACGAGTCTGATGGACGCATGTACGTGGGGCGCCGTGTCGGTGAAGAGTTCAAGGAGAACTGCATCGTCACGACCTACAAGAGCGGTGACAAAGGTCAGATGATGTGGGGAGCCATCGAGTGGAACGGTGTTGGCCCACTCCATTTCTGCACGCAGAACATCACTGCCAAGTGCTACGTCGATTTACTGGACGACATCCTGCCTGAGTGCATGGCCGTCCTGGACCTCAACGACGATACCAAGCTCACGCAAAACAATGCTTTCGCCCACAAGGCCAAGATCATCGTGCGCTACCTCGACGACATCGGTCTGCCAACCCTCCCCCACCCACCTTAAAGCCCGGATTTGAACCCCATTGAGCACGTGTGGGACTACGTGGGTCGTGAGGTGCGCAAGATCAACCCCCAGACCAACGATGAGCTCAAAAGCGCCATCGAGAAAGCTTGGTACGCTATGCCTCTGGATTTCGTCCAGAAGCTCATCAGTTCGATGCCTCGCCGCATCCAAGCTGTTCTGGCGAGCAAGGGTGGTCCTACCAAGTACTAGAGAGCTTGGAATGCTGAGTAGCAGCTCTTCGCTCATGCATTTGTGCGTCTGAACTGCATTTTTCCATTGGGGTGCGGGCACTTTCTGTTTCGTACATAACCGAATAATTGACGTCTTGAGATCAAAACTTACCCTTTGACGAAACGGATGGCAGATTCCATTTTCCGATATCCCGACGAACGCGTTGCAATTCTCCGTTTAGTCAAACCTGTCACCTTCTTCTCACACGACGGAAAATACAATCGATTTAGGGAGGGTGCAGAGACTTTCTGCAGCCACAGTACAACTTTTGCCTTGCTGGTTGACATTTTTCCCGACCAAAGTGAAATCCGTCTGGCTAAAGCGAAAACTTCCAGAAACTTTCCCGTCGAAAAAAACGACACTGCGAGCAAAGTGAAACCTCTCGTATTTTATTGCGAGTGAGATGGCATCCTCTGAGAGCAAATGAGCGGCGCTCGTGACGGTCAACCAATGAGTGGCATGGGAAGCCAAAACAAACCCTTCACCTTTATTCTACGAGACACAATAGTTCCTCCCTTCCTACCGAACCATCGCCAACGCCGTGGCGACACGCCGCCGCTTTGGTAATGCGTCACGCAGTCGAATCAGAGATGCCGTTCGCCTCCGCTGCCGCCTTCCAAACGTTTTGGTTTGAGAGGAAGCGAGAACACAAAGCTTCGCGCACCTCTGCTCATGAAAGTGCGACGCAAGGCTGGCGGTAGCTCTGGCGGTCGTGCGAGAAAGAGAGAGGCTTTCGTGTGCGGTCTGGTATGGCATGGTTGGTTAGTTGAGGGAGAAGCTGTCGTGTTTCGTCGAGAACTATAGAGAAGGGTTTGCAAGTGAAGGACTTGTTTTGGCTGCCCCATGCATTTAATACGCGCTACTCGGCGCGGGCCACTCATTGGTTGACCGTCACAAGCGCCGCTCATTTGCTCTCAGAGGATGTCATCTCACTCGCAATAAAATACGAGAGGTTTCACTTTGCTCGCAATGTCGTTTTTTTGGACGGGAAAGTTTCTGGAAGTTTTCGCTTTAGCCAGACGGATTTCACTTTGGTCGGAAAAATGTCAACCAGCAAGGCAAAAGGTGTGCACATCTTCTGTTCAACTCGCTTCATGTGGTCCGCGACAATCAAGAGTTCACTGACCATCAACAACCTTGAAATTGCGACTTGCGAAGAGTCGAGTCGCAGTTGGAAACCACGTTTTTTGTAGATTGATGCCAACGGACAGGTTGACACCTGGTCGCCCTCCGCCCATAGTCACAACGCAATTTCTCTGGATTCTACTATCCAGAGTTCAGAGTACAGTAGTTACAGTCATCCGACTGGAGGTCTGATTGGATCCCAACTTTTATATACATTACATTTCACCATTTATTTTTCAATACAATCAGCTGTACAATAACCTTTAGAATCTAATTGAATCTTTGATATTTTTGATTTGTCGTGATTTCGCTCAGGTTAGGGTTACTATACCACATTCGTGCTACCACACCGCCTCAATTTCATGCCATGATGTAAAATTCAATCGCAATATATTATACAAGCACAATTACCTACTTATTGTGATATGCTCTAATCGTATAATTGATATGTGATGTTGACCGACGCTTGGGTCACCTTCAGCATAAATCACTTGATTGGAGCTTGCTCCATTGAAAATAGCGGAGTGATAATGAATCGCTGTTGTGGAGACGTACTTGGCTGACCCAGCTTGGAGACCACACCACAACTGGTGTTGCACTGAGACGTCGCAGCATGCCTTACCGATTATCCGTGATAATCTAATCGCTATTACAACGCAGGATTTACGAGACCGCGGACTAGATCCCCATTGCGCCGCGAGCCGATCGTGGGGCCGAACTGAGTGAGTCATCTGATCGTTTGTATACAGCGGCCTTCGCGGTTGTAATTGCTATTGTCGGCGTTGTCAGTGGTGGTACCGTCGCGGAGCGTTTCGGTCGCCACACTTTATAGAGTGTTCTGGCGGTGTACTATAGGTAATCATGACCATCAATATCCCGCAGATAGACTTCGGCACTATACCCGTGCAGTTCAACGGTTTCCGACGTGGTTCCACACTGTGATGTCTAGGAGAGGGCAGTTCTACCAACGTTGCCCTTGGCGTCGCTGCAGCATCACCGACCAATAGTTTATTAGTCAGGTTCATTCCACTTGCCATCCTTGCGTGTATCCATGAAGTTCACCTCTCACTGAGCTCATACCCCACAGCAGCTCCGTTTGCAAGCATCCACCTTGAGTCGGCCATCGTCACTCATAGTGCAAAATTACGCAGACCAATTAGTGGGACCGATGTACACACCTCGACCCATCTTCACATCTACAAGGACAACATTGTTACTTCGTTCAGCGAGCATAGTCATAATGACTTGGTAGGATCTCCGCTGTTCACCTGCGTACCTTACGCCAGCTGTTCGAGTGACGCCTTCGTGATCTGTTAACAGGACTAGTGAAAGTGCGAGTAGATTGTGCTATCGCGTACGTTGTTTACGGCGTCCTCGGGCGGGAGACTGTAACTTATTCCGCTCAAAGAGACTGAACTGCACAATGGTGTTGAACATCCACTCCTTTTCGAAGCGTCCACTTCACCGCCAGCTATACGGATCCTATTTGCAACTTTGCCATAGTCGAAGTGTCCACTTCAGCGCCAGCTATAGGGATCCTTTATACAACTTTGCCGCAGTCGTGCCAGGTGGCATACGGAGCGCTCATCCGGCGCTTAAATTAACCGCGTTGACTTCACCGTTTGGACGTTTCTGGAGGGTGCCACAATGATCTGCACCAACTACCACCTACATCGCATGGTTTCATTTATTCACTGTGTGCCACAAGTTTCGGATGACAGAATGACAGCGGCGCGTATACTATTAACTGCCACCGATGCCTTGTCGTATGATGTCGTGCGCTACGGTGACACCGTATCGGACAACATCCATGATAATATCCACGGGTAGCGCAGACACACGGGTACCATGCTTCGTTGCGTTAACGACCGCTCTGGGTATGGTTTCTTGCAGTGCTACTTTGAGATGGTCGCGTCGGTAGAAAGAAATGCGGCCTTTGCCTCGATGCGTCTCCGAAGTTCAATCGCGTCCACGCTGCACGAGCGCTCTGATAGCGTTCATGTGTTTGTTTTGTGAGCGGAATGTGAGCAACGACATCTCGTTCCGCACTGATTCAGTTTCGATTTCACTGTTTCGCACAGCGGACGATAGAGTATAGTTTGTCCGGTGATAACATCGTCGGCGCTGACGTCAGTGTTCCTTCATCGACATTGCACCATCCCCGAAGTGCAAGAACTAAAAGGCGGCGAAAAGCGACGTGTGCTCTGCTGCTGCTGTTGTTGCACTATGTCGCAGTTAAAAGATAGGCACCCATGATCATGCTGTCAACCATAGTGCGGTGTTTGGTGAGATTTGACATCGCGATTACAAACTCATGCTCCGCAGCAGGTGGTATGTCAGTATTTCCATCCTCGCCCATCCTGCTGAAGATGACGCCGCAAAGGACGAGCCCAACGATGACTTTGTGTTGGAGGAACAACCCACGAGATCGGTGGGGGGGGTTATATGTCGCAGCCCCCCATGTTGATGCCGTGTCGGACGACATCGGCGACGATCCTGATAACGCTGGGCGGCGCAGCGTCCAGCGGCGGGCTGTGAAGCTCGCCATCTGCATCATTGACCAGCACTGGGTGAACAACCCGCTCGCAGACGGCAATGTGGTCACCGGATGGCACCGCGCGAGAGCGTAGCCTGGTCAGTAAATCACGCTTGAGGGCATCTAGAGTTGCTAGGACATATACGTCGCTCACGTGCCAGGGCACTACCGCGTTTCTCAATAAACGCCGCGAACGTCCGTCTAACAACTTTCCCAGTCAACGTGTAGATGTCTCTCGCTGCTCTTCAGCATCAAGAGGCGGCGTTACGGCATCGAGGTTGCGATTTGTATATCCGTCGCCCCATGACTATACGGTTTTGTTGTGGTCACTGAAACGTCCGGTTCTTCCAATTTCAATGAGCCTGCTAATATGATAATTGTTATACATGAAGAAATTAGCTCCTTCATTATTTGATAGCATGCCGATACTGTACCATAGAAAAAGAAAAAATCACAATAGCCATAAAATCCAGAGCTTCTCCGAACATAGCACGGCATTGTCTCACCAAAGATGGTCGAGTTTGAGCCCTTGTACGTCAAGCTTGGGATGCAAGGCATCAAGGATCGATTGGAGACTCGGGGCCATGCTTTGTTGAAAGCTGAAGCGACTCATTGGACAGTCAGAATCATCGTTTTAAAAATCAATATGTTATTGCAACATCATGTTGACTTTCACTGTAAATTACGGTAAATACCTGCTGGAATAACTACAGTATTACCCGTGATAGTGAGGACCATTTATTGTGTCTCTTTTTCTTCAATTTTTCTCTATGAAACAATATGTACTGTATTTCCCGCGATAATGGGGCCATTCGGATTCATTTGTGATTTCCGAGAATCATAATATATTTTTCCCAAAACATTGTACAGACAACGCACAGTTCAATCACACACAGTTGTGGAACAAATCGGGTTGTGGAACGTCGTTTTTAGGGACCAACGTTTGCATACTGAAATCAAGTCAAATTAACTACTTTTCAGTTGTCGCCCACAAGAACACAAGAACGCAGCAAAGGCGGCCCAATTCACAATTTCCATACATTATTTGAGTTTTTGTTCAAGCACATCGCCAATATGTGAAATTTATGAGGTTACAAAACCATTTATGAGTTTTCAAAACCAATTTTAAACCGTTAAATACATCAAAGAGATGTTAAAAACGTAATGTTAACCCATTTTTAACAGAAAATGTGTTATTAACTGTTCTAGACATGTGTTCCAGGTTGAGTCACACTGATAAATTTTACTTCCCTTTGTGGTGCTCTAACTGTGTGTTGTCTGTAAGTACGGGGTTGATGATAATAAATCGGAGATGAGGCGTCCATTTACAATTGAAATGGACTTTCCGGCTGGATATCACAATACATGTTACACCATTTAGTATTTGTTCAGTTTGGAAAGGGAAAATGACGAAAGCTGCGTATTTTCGCTGCCAAATGACAAAACCTAGAATAACAAATCGAACCTGCCCAAGTGCAATTGACAGAATCGGTTGTGACATACCGGTATTCCTGCCTATTTAGGCCGCAGCAAATGTCAAAACCAGACCACATAAAGTTGTGGAACAACCCACACTATAGTACTGTCTTCCCCCAAAAAATAACGCCCACCTTTTTATTCCGAGAATGTCAGATCGTAGGTCTTGTCGCGGGAATACGGACCTGAGCGTTACGCGCGGGTGTACAAGAGCAGTCGCAGAGATGTATCTATCTCAAGTGAAACCACCTCCACGCTTTCCCATCCGAGTTGTACCAGCCTTGTTGCCGCCAAACATGGTCAAGCGCCTCTCGGGCACCGTACAGAATATGCTGGAGTTGCTGTGACAACTTGACAACCCTGAACAGGACAGCGTATTGCACTCGCTCCGAGCAGTGGCAAAGAAGAATGACATCAATCCGGATATCCTGCGGAACTGCGGAACGAGGAATGGCTCGTTTATGGCTCTGCACGATTCACGGACGCAGTCGACAAAAGCGACACGAAAAGTAGTGTCTGGTAGCACGCGACTCTACCCTAAAATCGATGCTGGGCTGGACAACTGGGTGATGAAGCAAAAAAAATTTGGTCTAGTGGTGAAGGACAAATACATCACAGCGAAGTCAGCCGAGATCTCTGACTGACTTGAAATCGGCGAGTTCCGCTGCTCGACTGGATACCTGCATCGGTTCAAGACTCAATTTGGCTTGGTGTATCAAGCGCCAATCACGCGCCTGGTGATGTCAATCGACGCTCGCAAGAAAGCACTTGCCTTCATCAAACTCAGTCGCAAACCTCATTCTACAGCGTGGCGTTGCTCCTGATGGCATCCTCAATCTTGACCAGGTCCTGCGGCATTTCAACGCTAAGATGGACCTGTACAATTACGACACGGGACTCAAGTCAGGCGCGCATGATCAAGGCTTCGACGAGCTGCAAGCGCTTCACGTACACTCCTTCGGTGAGCGCCACGGGTCAACCGTGGCCTCATACGTGCTCTTCTCGAACATCACAAACCCGCCAAAGTTCGCGAAAAAAATGTGCTCGTCGATGTCAACAAGACTGATTGCGGCATGCGGGATGAGACGATGACGCCCAGCTTCATTTCATTGAGCGAGCTGTGCTAGAACGAGCAGAGATCGATTTCTAAAAGCCGCTAGTTCTCCTTATCATCGATTCCTGTGGCGCCCATCTCAAGATCGGTTATGATTACGAGAAGAAGAACGTGCACGTGGTTTCATTTCTCCTGGGCTTCCCGGCCTTCTCCAACCGCGTGATGTCTCCTATAACCAGTAACTCCAGCAGTACTACAACGAGACGTACGCCAAGTGATTGCGTGCGTCAGATGAGGACAAAACGCGGCGCACAGAACACGGCAACTAGCTCTCGCCGACGCACTCGACGTCACGAACTGGTGCGTGGAGTTCGAGCAACGCGTTCACGCGGAACTCATCAAGAGAACCTTCACGAGCTCCAGCATCAATCGCAACTTCACACCCAACACCTAGACGAAGGACGTCACCTGATTCTATCTGGTGAAGGAGGCGAACGTAATCGTCGCTGCAGTGCGCCACCAATCGTGTGCGGGTAGGAGTAGTTCTGCTCGAACGATCCAGACTATATCGAAGATTGGACTACGTCCTTCCATTACGAGACGGCAACTCGCTAAACCGATCTCTCGGCGTCTTTTACCACCGTAACGAGAGCCATCATGCCCCAACTTTCGCAAAAAGATCAACTCGTACAACGAAGAGCACACAGATGACGACTTGGAGTGTGTGCTCGGCTGCGATTTCATTGAGCGGGTTTGGCGCTCGGCTCCGAGGCAACCAGAACGAAAGTCTATATCTCCGCGAAGGTGTTCAACATCAACGGCAACTACCTCTCAACGGCGGATGAAAAGTTCCACAGATACCCATTTGTGCACGGCACCGACGAGATCGTGCTTCGCTACGAGGGGATATTTTTCATGCTGAAGCACGACGCACTCACAGTTGATGAGCTGTTGTATTTGGGCTCTGAGAGAAACAGTGCATTTGACTTGCATAATGTACGAATACGAACCTCGACATGCTCCACAACCAAACCGGGGTCTTACAAGTAATTGGGTCGTATACGCAAGGTCTTCGCCAAGTTTTCATTCCACCTAAAAAATCGCCACTCCACGTATAAGGCCCATGGTGTTATTTGTGGGGAAGCCAGTACTAGTAGTCGATGGGCAGAGCCAACCAAAACAAACCGACGCATGAAAAGTATAGTTCTGAAAGACGGTGACTACGCATCAACACCCACATCGTACTAGCCATGCAACTGGTAGAGTGGCGATGAACCGCAGTGAAACAAGTTCTCACCTACACAGAGCTACCAAAGAAGAGTAAAAAGGCCATTTCGAAGAGCAACCCTGGCATGAACCAAGTGGCCCCTGCAAGTGCTGCACCAGGTAATGGCATCGACACTCACGGGAAAGGCGGCAACGTGGTACCGCAGAACGCGCCTGCGCATCGCAGAAGAGAATCGGGTAGTAAGCCTACTCTTCGAGCACCTTTGCGACAAGTAGGGGTTACGTGAAAGCGCGTCAAAGATTTCCAAATCTGCGATTTAGCTGCGCATCTCAACGGATGAGGCATTTAGGTCCACACAAAGAGCTTTGTTCCAATGGACGCCCACGCGCATGATCATGATTGAGAACCGGACTTTGAACGACGAGCGGTGCGCCTACTTTGGAGAGTAACAAGGACAAGCTGATTCAGCTGGATGTGCATTCCATTACAATCAAGGAAGGGTGGGAGCGAAGCGCCAACGGGGTGGCATTCCCGCTCACGTCCGCGTGAAGCCATGATCTCCCGCGAAGGCTGCTACGTCTCGGGCACTTCGGAAAGGAGACTCTCGTCGCGGTGCGGCGCTGAGCGTACCAGCCAGAGGCGCAGTAGAAGCCGCGGATGCTGCTCCCATCGTCTGCGGCTCGGAATCACGCATACCTCGATCTGCAATAGATTCTCGCGAAGATCCTCGTGTGGTTGGAAGGGCGAATGGAGATGAAAGAGTAGCTGTTTGGTTGGTTCTCTCACAGTGGTTGTTCAGTCAACGAGCAGAGACGTGGGGGCTTCATGGCGCAACACCCAGTTCCCCGTCTCCACCTTCCTTCTCCTCGTCTTCTTTTTTCTCATGACCTTCCTGGACGATGTTTGTCTCTTGGAACAATTCGCAGTCCAACGAGCCTGACAAGTCGATCACCAAGAACTCGTCGCTGCTCGCGAACGATCAAACTCGTACGCGAAGGACACCGATCGCTGCGGACAGTGACCGCGGCTCGCTGTCCGCGTACTTCACAACCATCTCGCCGGCCATCTCGCGGACGCAAGTCCGCGGGGGAAGCCGGCGAATGCTGTCGGCGCGAACGAAATTGTTCGTCGCGCCCGAGTCCAGCAGCGTGCGCAGCGGTCGCGATGCTCCATCGACGTGGAGACTGAGCACGACCAGGCGCTTGTCGCTGCTGGATGTGGCGGCATGGAGCTGCGTGTGAAGTGAAGCGGGGCTAGGAGGACCGGTTGCCACCGGTGGAACGTTCCTTCCAACGCGCCAAGTAGATCGCCCCGCACCTACTGGTGATCGTGTTTTTTTGCTTGAACGACCGCAGCGAACTTTCCGTCGACCTCAACGACGGCGAGCACTGGCGCAGGCACACGGCAGACGGCAGCGCGGATGCTAGCCTTGCGGCATCGGAAACAAATAACGACGCGCTGGCGCGGGCCACTCGAGCAGGAGATGGAGAACACACCGCGCGCCTGCCGCGCGGTACGCTCAATCGCATCGACTTCAATCGGTTCCGGCTCCGACTCGACTCGCGCGGCGGGAAATTGTAGCCGCGCACTGCGAACACACTGTAGTCTTCACGCAGCGCGATAGCGAAAGCTTCTTCGAGTGACGCGGGTGGCTTTCGCGTCAGGTAGAAGCGCTGATGACCAGCGTTCAGACCGGATACGAAGACGTGAACTTGGGTAACCACGTCGATCGGATCCTTGACCACGCACGACGCGAGGTGTCGTGCGCGCTGAATGTAGCCGAGCATCGAGTTGCGACCTTGACGCAGCACGAGAACCGCGCTGCAATGTTGCTGCTCATCCTGCGGCGGCTCGAATGCCAGCATCAGGTCGTTCTTCAGAGACGTCATGGTAGGGAAGCAGCTCGGGTCAGCGACGAGCTTGCCCAACGCCCACTCCTTTGCCTTTCCCGTCAACTTGGACAGGAGGAAGTGGGTGCGAGCAAACTCGCTCGACAGCTGGCGGGCTTGAACTGCGATGTCCACCTCGCACAGCCATCGGTTGAGCGCGTGGCGCTTGGCGCCCTCGTCGCTGTGGCTTGAGACGTCGAGCTTGACGACGTCATTCTTTGCCGGTGCCGCGGGAGTTGAAGATCGTCGACGCAGGTCGGCGAGTTCGCTGTTGAATGCTGAAATCCTCGTCGGCTGCCTTTACGGTTACGAACTTTAGCTCTCCCTTTTCTCTCGTTCTCACAGACAAGTACGCGACAACGCGAACTCTCTCGCGCTCCGACAGATTGCCGGGCCATGGCGTCCGTGGAATCGCTCGAGTTGGGAATCATTTGTGCTGTGATCAGATTTGCTGGTCGCACAGGGCCGTTTAAGGTGCGGTGGATTTGAGCCAATCAATTCAAAAAACCTTTTATTTGTGTGCAACAAATAACCAAACTGCACATTTCTATTTGGTACAGAGTAGTAGCAGACAACAAAGTCACAAAATATATTTTAGGCATGTTGCATGTTGACATCAAGGTAACAACATGATATATTACTGATCCATTATACTTCTGGTACCGTATACCTCCGCTTATAGAAGATACCGAAATTCTAAAAACATCTCTGCACAAAGATATGCAAAAACCTTGGTGCTGGGATATGCTTTTGATTTTGACTTAATATTCCACTTGGTTTCAATATATGTAGTCGATTGAATATCATGCATCATAGAATCACTATGGAGTGAGAAATTTGGAGAAAATTCGTCTGTCCGTTTTCCAAAATCCTTCATCAAGAATCAAGTCAACTTCGCATGATTAGTGAGCTTCAAAGTTTTGGCAAACCACAAGCTGTGAAAAGATCAATGTGCTTCTATCTCGCAACTTTATTGGATAATTTTTTCGATACTTTGAAACTCCGAATAAGCGTTCGCGCCAAAACCACGCCTCACACACAAAGACTCAGGACACCGACGCACACTCGCAACGCCACGGTCTCGTTTGTCAACACCTTCTTCGTCGCACCGCCTTCATCGCCGCGCCACCGTCGGATATTTCAAGCCGCAGTGATTTAGTCCAGTACAACCTGTTCCGACTACCAACAGCGTCAGAGTCTCACCTGACGGGTCGATTGTGGCTCTTTGGAGCCACTTGAGCACCACACTGCATTCATAACGCCTGCCATCACTCGAGCACTAGACATCGGTGCTGCGAGCGCAGGCGCGATCAAGCGGTGAGCTGTAAACGTCTGTATACTGGTGATGCTCAGCTTTCCTTTCGTGCGACGGGGGTCACACTGCACCTTGCAAAGAAGCGTGAACAACGCGGCACTCCGTGCCCAGTACCTCCCAGTTGCTGTGCCTGTAGACAGAAGCTTGAGCAAAATGATGTACATGTAGAACTGAATATGCTTGTGTGTGTATTCTCCCTTTGTGTCTTTTTACAAACTTAAACTAAGACAAACACACCAAAAGGCAGAGCCAATGGCTGAGAGCCACTTGACTCGGTTAAAAAGGTTTTACATCCCTTTTTACCTGACATGCAGGTGTCCGTAATTACGAACACAGCACGTGATTGAAAATCACCTTGCTCATTGGTGTAAATACACCAATCTCCGTAACCCAGTTACGGCCACGTGTAACCCCATTAAAATTTGGCTCGCTCATACTTGGATTTGCCAAATTGACATTTGAGCCGGAAAGACAATCACAAAAAGAGGAAATGATCAATTCAGCAAACCCTTGTGATTGGCTGAACTCCCGCTTTAATTTTTACAGAGCGAACTTTGAAGCCCACTATTGTTCTGAAATTCATATGATGGGCAGTTTTTGATCTCGGTTTTGCTCATCTTTTATGAGCGGCAATGTAAACTCCTGTCAAATGGGACGCATTTATTGTCTATCTTTAATAAGCAGTGGTTGTTTTCAGCGGCGGAAACGGTACAATGCCGTGCTGTGCCCGGAAAAGTTCTGGATTCCGTGCATCTTGTGGTGATGTTTTCTTTTCCGTGGAATAATATCGATGGTCTATCAAATAGTCAAGGAGCTAATTTTTTCAGGTATACCAATTGCCATATTAGCAGGCTCACAGTAAGTGGAAGAACCGGACCTTTCATAGACAACAACAAGACCATCCAGTCGTGGGGCGACGGATATACAAATCGTAACTTCGATACCGTAACGCTATCTCTTGATGGTGGAGAGCAGCGTGAGACACTTAGACGATGACTGGAAAAGTTGCTGGACGGACGCCAGCGGCGTTAATTGAGAAACGCGGTAGTGTTCGGGAACGTGAGCGACGTTCATGTTCTAGCTACTCTAGATGCTCTCAAGCGTGATCTACTGACCGAACCGGCCTTGCGCGCTGCACATCCGGCGACCGCATTTTCGTCTGTGAGCTCGTTTTTCAGCCTGTGCTGGTCAATGATGCAGATGGCGAGCTTCACAGCCCGCTTGTCGGCGCCACGTCGCCCAGCGTTTTCTAGATCGTCGCCGATGTCATCCGACACGGTATGGATATGGAGGGCTGTGACGTATAAAACCCCCACCGCTCTCGTGGGTTGGTCTACTCAACCACACAAAGTCATCGTTGGGCTCACGCTCTGCGACTTCAACTTCACCGCGAAGGGCAAGAACGGACATAGTGACATATCACCAGGTGCGCAGCATGGGTTTGTAATAGCGATGCCAAATCTCAACAAACACAGCACTATGGTTGTCGGCATGAAACTGAGCGCATGTCTGTTAACTGCAACAAAATGCAACAACAGCAGCAGCTGAGCACATGTCGCTTTTCACCGCCATTTTGTTCTTGCACATCGGGGATTGTGCAATGTTGATGAAGGAAGGCTCTGACGTCAGCGCTGACGATTTTATCACTATATCGTTCGCTGCGCGAAACAGTAAAATCAGGATGCAGTCGACCTTGTTGGATAGCGAAGTCTCCAATGAATCTGTGCGAAACGAGATGTCGCTGCTCGTAGTCGACGCACAAAATTACACACAAACGGTATCGGAGCGCTCGTGCGGTGTGGACGCAACTGAACTTCAGAGATACATTTGGGCAGATGCCGCATTTCGTTATTGACCGGCACGACCATCACAAAACAACACTGCAATAAACCATACCCAGAGCAGTCGTTATCACAACGAAGCACGGTGTATACGCGTCTGCGCTACTGGTAAATTTTGTCATGGAGGTTGTTCGATACTGTGTCATCATAGCGCACACGAAACACGACAAGTCATCGGTGGCAGTTCACGGTAAATGGTAGACACGCCGCTACCACGATGTCATCCGAAAGCCGGAGGCATGCAATGAACAAATGAAACCATGCGACGAAGGCGGTAGTATGCGCGGATCATGGTGGTACCCTCCAAAAACGTCCAAGCGATGAGCTCAGCGCAGTTAATTTGGGCGACCAATGAGCGCTCCCGTAAGTCACCCGGTACGACTGCTTCAAAGTTTTGTAAGTGATCCATATAGCTGGCGCGGGAGTGGACGCTTCGAAATGAAGTGGATGGTCTACACCATTGTGCAGCTCAGCTTTGTTGTGCGAAACAAGATACTTATAGTGGATGGTCTGCGTCATTCTGCAGCGCAGTCACGCTGTGCGTAATAAGCTGCCGTACTGCAGCACGTGGGCACTGTAGAGGATGTACGCGATAGCGCAAACTATTCACACTTTCACTCCCTGCATCAAGAGATCACGAGGGTGTCGCTCTGACAGCTGACGAAAGGTACGCAGGTAGCATCGCCGGTACAACAAGGATAATATGGTCATGCTCGCTGAGCGAAGTAACAGTGTTGTTCGTGTTGATGCGTTGCTGATTCGAGGTGGGTACGTCCCACTAATAGATCTGTGTAATTTTACAAAATGAGAGGCGATCGTCGACCCAGGGTGGATGCTCGCAAACAGAGCTGTCGTGAACTGTGAGGACAGTTAGAATCGAACTTTATCGATTCACGAAACGATGGCAAGTCGGCTGAACCGAGACCCTCGAGCTGCCTGAGTATTGTGCCGAAATTAATGTGCTCGATATTGATGGTCAAGGTCAGCTATCGTACACCGCTGTGAGACACTTTAGACTGTGGCGTTCGGGTCGCTCCGCAGTGGCACCGACGTGACCGTCACTGGCAACGCCGACACCAGCGGTTGCGGCCGCGATGGAGCACCGCTGTATTAAGTCGACCAGACACCTCGCTCAGTTTGGCCCCACGACCAGCTCGCAGCACAAGCGGATTACAGGACACGGTCTGGTACATCGTGCGCTGTTATATCGATTAGAGTATCAAGTCTATATAATTAGCCACGCGTTTATATATCAGTGCAACTTATGTTGTGTTGTGGTGAGGGTCCAAGCTGGATTAGACAAATACGTCTCCACAACAGCGATTCATTTCACTCCGTTGTTTTCAATAGAGCAAGCTTCAATCAAGTGATTTATGCTGAAGGTGTCCCGAGCGTCGGTCAACATCACATATCATTTATAAGATTAGAGCATATCACAATGGGTATGTAACTGTGCTTGTATAATATATTACAGTTGAATTTTACACCCTGGCATGAAGTTGAGGAGGTGTGGTAGCACAAATGTGGTATAGAAACCCTAACCGAAGCAGAATCACGACAAATGAAAAATATTAAAGATTCCATTAGCTTTGAGAGCAACTTTGATTAATGATTGTATAGCGAAATAAATGATGAAATGTAATATATAAGGGTTAGAATCCAATCAGACCTCCAGTCGGACGGCTGTAACTACTTTGGATAGAATCCAGAGAATTGGAGAATTTAAACCTAAGAAACCTGATTGTAGTCGAGAAATGGGAAGGTTCTTATAAAAAAACTCAAAACAATAATGTATAGAAATTATGTATCTCGTCTCTCTGTGTACTTGTTCGAAATGTTTACTTGGTTTCAGTATGAAAGATTTTGTCCCTGAAATTGAACCTCCATAACTCGAATTGTTCCTTATTTCTGTGAGTGACAGAAGTGTTGTCTGGTACTTCACTGTGCCACGAAAAAACGGACATTTGGAATAAATCTCCGTTCTCGGCCGCCTTTGGATTGATCATGATACTGTCTTCAACAACATGTTCCTCTGTGTTCGACTGTCCGAACACTATTTTCTCATCCTGCAATTCCCAACGAAAAGCCCCGAAAGCGCTCTGATAGAGAGTAACTTGAAGGTACCATTTTGCCAAAGCTGTTCCGGAGCCTCTAGGAAGCGATAATAAACAGGACCAACACGTTTACAAAGAGAAAAAACTCGTTTACAATGTTGATAAGAGGAGAAATTGAAGTGAGCTCTTCGAAGCCGCGTTTTGATACGATGAAAAGCACACCGCCAAGCAGACATTTTCCAGAATTTGTTGTATTTCAGCTAATCACTGTGTAATATTGAAATAATGTATTTTTACAGATAAACTTGCATAATTAAATCTATTGTATAGAGTTTAACCCCTCCTTTGTGGCGTTTTTGTTAGACGCTTCAAAAATAAGGTCTGCCAACGCAAAAATTCTGATCAAAATTTCGCTGTTTACAACAGCCAATCAAAACGCAAAACTGGTTCGGACACCCCGAATAAAACCTAATGTCCATTGTTTCGTGGGACAGAGGAAGTACCTGGTTTATGATGCATTGCATTATCTTTCTAATCTGATACTATATCATGTTGCTAAGGGAAAGTCCAAATTTGGCGCCAAAACATGATGCTACCTTCAATTCTTCACTATATAAAAAAATGATGTGTGCTTTTGGCGGCAACAACAGTGTCATTCATTCTAACTTGTCACGTCTTCGAAGCTGCTCATCGACGACCCACCCCTCCAAGCGCCTGCGGCGGTAGTGCTTCTTCCGCGGCCATGGACACACAAGTGCAGGTAACAGGAGCTTGTTCAGGCAGCAAACTCCGTCAGGAATGATCTCCGACAGCAGCTCACACTGCTCTCACATGCTCTAGTGCGAGACCAACGTGGTGCTTCACGACACACGCGAGGACGGTGCCGCGCAGCTTGTGACGCTCTCGCGTGCTCTGCACCTCAAAAAAGAGATTGGCAACGCGCGGCTTGTGAGCGGTGACGCGATGCTCTGGGTAGGCGACGCAAAGCTGACGCAGCGCGACGTGGCGCTCGCCTACGCCATCCAGAGCGCGATAGAGTACCGGCTTGAAAAGGGCAAGCGGGCGTTCGTGTTCACGCTCGCGTCGACGCCCGAGACAAAGCAGTTTGTAGACGAGCTGAAGGAGCAGGTCGAGGGCAAAGCGGGGCTCGAGGTGAAGCGCAGGAAGCGCAAGATCCGCAAGCAGATAGACCACGCCACGACAGGTTTCGTGCCAGTAAACATGCTCACGAGTCCGCCCGCAAAGCCTTCCGCAACGCCGACCAAACTACCGACGAGCGCGACCAAGTCCCCACGTCTGGCCAATCCGCTCGAGGTGTCTGTAGCGTCAGTGCCGGACGCAAAGCTCTCGTCATACCCGTCGCCGTCGCCGTCCAAGTCGCCGTTTCGATCGCCGTTTCGAAAGAAACCGGTGCCGCGGCAGGCGCCTGTGCCGCTGAGCCCGTCGCTCACGGACCCGCGCCTTGCGTCCTCCCCACGGGTGCGCGAGTGGCTCAGCCCAGTCGGTTCGCTCCGACTGAAGGCCGAGCAGACGACGCCAGACAGCAGACGACAGTCGCTTGGGACGCCGAGCTCCGGTGCTTCAGTGGAAGGGTGGACGAGCGACGCGAGCGGGAGTCGAGCGGCGAGCAAGCGCGTGCGATCGCTCCAGAGCCTCCTCGACGACGTTCCAAAGGACACCCAGCCGCCTCCGTCCAAGGCGAAAGCGTTGGCGACGCCACCGAAACACTCGCAGCCGGTGCAGCTCACGCCGTCGAAGCGGCCGCTGGAGGTGACGCCGCCCAAACAAAGCATCGTATCGCACTACTTTGCAAACAAAGCACTGAAGGCCGATAGTGCGACGTCGCCTGAGAAGGCGAGAGCGGCACAGTCCCCTCGACCGACTGGGCTGGTGGACACCACGCGAGACGAGCAGAGTTTAGGCGAGGAGGCCACCAGCGGCGAGTCGACGCAAGAGATCGAGGCGGATGACCACGCAGCAGTGGTTCCGCTGCAATTCCCGAGCCGAACTATCCGCGGACTCTTGAACCTCGGCAACTACTGCTACATGAACGCCATTCTCCAAGCAGTGACGAAGCTCCCAGACTTCATCGCTGGCGTCGAGAGCCTCGAGTGGCTCCTGAAAGTGATCCGGAAGCGCCTTGGACGCGAAGCCGCGTCAGCCAACTCCATGACGCTCGAGCAAGTGAAGACTATTGTCGACCGCTGGCGAGCGAATGACGAGAGCAAGACGCTGGTGCTGCACTCAGCGCTTCGAGACATTCTCCAGAAGATCGTGACGGGCAGCGATACGCCCATCAACCCCGAGCCAGTAAAACTCGTCATGGGTCGGAAGATCGCGATCTTCGCCACGTACGGTGGCTGCTTCTCTCTCTCTATGAGGTGTGTCTGTCGTGTCGTCTCTGATCCCTTATGTGTCTATTGCGTGTGGTGCGATACAGCCACTTTCAACAAGACGCCCACGAGTTCCTCCTGAACCTTGTGAACGAATACGAGAAGGAGTTGCTGCTGGCTGTGAAGACTGCGATCGAGAAAGTCACGCGGGACGAAGAAGAGACCGCAGACGCGGCGACTGCGGCACTGAAGCGGTCGAGTCTGCTCAACTTCTTCCGCTCCGACTCGAAACGCGACACTGGTGGGAGTCCAGCACCGAAACAAGAGGCACCTGGTGGTGACGATGGCGATCTGGTGGGCGAGTTGCTGCCCGCCAAGTGCTTCCGCGCTGAACTCTTTCGCACGCTCACGTGCTCGGCGTGTGGGTACAGCCGGAAGCAAGTGGAGAAGTTCTACGACTTCTCCCTCGACCTCCCGCTCTCTGCTGGTCCTGCGAGGGACGAGGCGGCACCAATCCGGGAGAAGCCGGCCAAGAAGCAGTGTTTCTGTGAAGTAGACGCTGCGATCCGGAACACCATCACGGAGCGGATCTACCACTGCGCCAAGGCGGCGTGCAGCTACCAAGAGAAAGTGGCGACAGAGATCACTGTCGAGGCGTCTTCACAGCCGCAGCCTGAGGCCGAGGCGGGTGGTGAAGATACCGTTATGGAAGCCCCTCCGTCTCAAGAGCTCACCTGCGTTCAATCCAGTGCGCCAGTGAAGCAGACGCGTGTGTCGCTTGCGCTCGACTCGCTGCTGACGAAGCAGTTTGAGTCCGAGACACTGGAGTTGTCGTGCGAGAAGTGCAAGACTGGGAAGGAGGCGGTGGCTGCGTACGCAGTCAAGTCGCTCCCGCCTGTGATCGTATTGCACTTGAAGCGCTTCGAGGTGGACTTGCGAACCGGGAAGCTCCACAAGCGCTGCGATTTGGTCGAAGCGCCTACGGCCATTCATCCCAAGCAAGCGATTGTCGGCGACTCCGAGTCGGAGGAAGGCGACCAGGCGTACGAGCTCATGGTGCGTCTCTGGAGTTCTTAGAGTGGGACGAGTGAACAGTGTTGACGCTGACGTGTCACGATGTGTCCCTGTGTCCCTGTGTTCCAGTCTGTCGTGCACCACCTCGGCCGCAGCATCGATGAAGGCCACTACGTCGCAGACGTCCGCGAGCGCAGTGGCTTGTGGGTCCGACGGAACGACACGCACGAGTCTGTGGTACGAGCTGTGCTTCCACTTGCGACTGGAGCCGTAGGTGCTGGTGCATGTGAGTACTCACCATTGCAGTCTACTGCGCCCTCTTATCGATTGTTCAGATTACAGAGGACTACGCACTGCGTGCAAGTCGCAGTCAGGAGTCGTGTTACATGCTCTTCTACGTCCGGTCCGACACGCTGGCAGAGAACGCGGACAAGGAGAACCAGCCGCTCGGACTGGCTGGCGGTGCACCAGACGACGCAGAGCACCACACCAGCGCGACTTCTCTTCTGTCGACTCCACTGACAGAGCGAAAGATGGGCAGCGACGCTGGGGGTACGCTTCTGTAGAGTGTCACTAATAACAAAAGCAGGCACCTTGAAGTCACGGCCCGCGTATGTGCGAAATCTATTTACTCTAGGCGATAAAATACACGTCGTGTATACCTCGCTCGCAGTGTGTGTTCCGCTCTCGCTTCTCAATGCGTGCCCCCTCAATCCTTCTTATCTGTCTGCCTACTCTCTCCAGCTCACCGAAAGGTTGGGTGTCTGCGCGTCACTTTCCCGAACTGCTGGTTCACTCACGCACGGCCACGAGGTCCACGGCCAAAATTGCGCACTGGTGCGTGCCGACGCGACCAAGTAGGTCACTGCGGAATGTTGTTCGGGTTCGCGAACGACTCGGGTGACTCGGAGATCGGGATGAAGCGCATGAGAAATCCTAGTGAACAAATGAAGGAATGAAGCGAAGTGAGTCACCTCTAACAAAGTATCCTCCTCCAGCTCCAGAGAACGAACGAACGAACGAGACGCACCGACTGGGAGCGAGAGCGCGCCGTGACCAAAGCAGATGAGCCACTGCTCGAACGTGATGCTGCTCGTCTTGGTGAAGTTCCCGCCGAACTCTGCGAGGAGGACTTGAACCACAATCGTCGTGACGATGATGAAGAGGAAGAGCGGGTTCGTGACCACGCCCCCGAAGACGCGCCAGTCGTTGTTCGTTCGCCGCGCGTTGAACTCGTTAAAGAGCTGGCTGAACACGAACGTGTTGAAGATGATCGTGTAGTGCCGGTAGTCGTAGCTGATGCAGTACGCTTTGAGGCACTGGAGCGGGTAGTCTGTGAGACGCAAGTCCGTCTGGCGCACGTAGTCTTCGCACTTGAGACTCGAGCACGAGTTCCCGGACGCAGTGACGCACGACTCGACTGAGAGCTCGCTGAACGTGGCTTTGAGGCTGTACTCGTACTTGAGACACGTGTTGCCTTCTGGGAAGCCGAACTCGTCGTGCCCGTACGCGAGCAGAAGGAACACAAGCGCGAGCTGGAACACTGCTTGGCACAGGATGTTCTTGACGATCCCTCGCCCCAGCAGCCGCGCGCTCTTCTTGTACGGACGCCTGTCGAGCAGAGCCTCGGTCGGGGCCTCAGTGCCGAGAGCGAGCGCCCCCATCGTGTCCATGATCAAGTTGATCCAGAGCATCATGACTGAGTTCAGTGGCGGTTCCCGCCCCGTCACCGCACTCACGAACGTCACGATGAGCGCTACGATGTTCACTGTGAGCTGGAACTGGAGGAACTTGCGGATATTGTCGTACACGCATCGTCCCCACAGCACGGCTTTCCGGATGGACGAGAACTTGTCGTCCATGATGATGATGTCGGACGCCTCTTTCGCCAGATCCGTGCCAGCGATGCCCATCGACATCCCGACGTCGGCTGCTCGGAGCGCTGGCGCATCGTTTGTCCCATCTCCCGTGACGCCGACCACTTCGGACCGGTCTTTGAGCAAGTTTACGAGCCGGTACTTGTCGTCTGGAGACGAGCGCGCGAGGACTTGGAGATGCGGGAGTACTTTGTTCAGTTCGTCCACCGTCATCTTCCGGAACACAGGGCCTTCCAGAGCCACGCCACCGGCCGTCATGATCCCGCACTGCTTCGCAATCGCAGTCGCAGTGTGGATGTTGTCGCCCGTGACCATGCGGACCATGATACCAGCTCGCTTACAGTCGCGAATCGCTTCAGTCACATCCGGACGCAGCGGGTCTTGAATGCCAAAGATCGCGCTCACGATCAGCTCGTCTTCTGGCGCGTCCGTCATGCTCTGGAGGTCGCTCGGCAGCGCATCAGGCGGGAAGTCGCGGTGTGAGATGCAGATTGTTCGCAGTGCTGAGTCGGCCATCTTGGTGATGATCCCGTTCAGCTCGGCACGTTTGATCGCAGAGATGTCCACGACGTTCCCTTCCTTGTTGACGTACTTGATTGAGCGCGCGAGAATGACCTCCGCGGCGCCTTTCGTGTACAAGCGGTGGCCGCCGCCGGTCCGCTTCACGACTGCGCTCATCGTCTTCTTCTCGGACGAGAACGGGAACAACCAGTCGCCGCGTTTCGGCTGGAAGTGCTGCGCGCGCAGTTCATCGTACCGGAAGCCCGCCTTCTCCATCCAGATGAGCATCGCGCCTTCCGTCTTGTTGCCCTGCACGACCGGCGTCCCGTTCACGTCTTTGAGAAACGCGCTCGTGTTCACAGCAATATTGTGCGCGAGGTCGACGAGCGCTGCCTTGTGCACTGGCAGCTGCGCCTGCTTGAGCTTGAACGCCTCGGCTGAGTAGTAGTCGCCGAGGACCCAGCCTTCAACGACCGTCATCTTGTTTTCTGTGAGCGTCCCGGTCTTATCTGAGCAAATGCTGGTCACGTTCCCCATTGTCTCGCACGCAGCGAGCACGCGGATGAGGTTGTTGTCCTTGAGCATCTTCTTCGTCGAGTACGAGAGCGAGATCGTGACGGCGAGCGGAAGGCCCTCGGGGATCGCGACGACGATGATCGTCACGCCAATGAGAAACGTGTGCAGCACGTAGCTCGGCCACGAGTACTCCTCCTTTTTGTCGTCCGAGACGGCAAAGATGATGATCATCGCGACCATGGTCGCAATCGAGAAGAACATGCCGACGTAGCCAATGAGCTTGGCCATGTCCTCGAGCTTCTCCATAAGCGGCGTCGCTTTCTGCTCCCGCACGAGCTTCGACTTGATCTTGCCCCACCGACACTCGGGGCCGACGGCGACAACGAGGCACTCGGCACGTCCGGACGCCACGAGACAGCTCGAGAGCAAGAACGGGTCGCTCTTGTCCGTCTTCTTTACGTCGTCCGGCTCGCCAGTGAGACTCGACTCGTTGCACTTGAGGTCGTGGCCGCGGATGAGAATCGCGTCTGCTGGTACCTTGTCGCCTGTCTCGAGGATGATGACGTCCCCAACATTGACGTCGCCGACTTGCACTTGGTCCGGCTTGCCGCCTCGGATGACTTTCACGAGCACATCGTCGTTCTTGGCACTGAGCGCACGGAACTGCTTCTCTTTCGAGTAATTGTTCACCGACGTGACGAGGGCGACGAGGAAGACACCGGTGATAATCGCCACACCCTCACTCCACCCGGTCTCAGGATGTTCCATGTACCCTGTCACGAGTGACGCGACGGCTGCGATGATGAGGATGATGAGCGTCGTGTCCTGTAGGCTCTCGTAGAAGAGGCGTAGGAGACTCTTCATTGGCGCGTCGGTGAACACATTCGCGCCGAACCGCTCGCGTCGGAGCGTGAAGTTAGTCTCGACTTCAGTATGTGGCAGCCCTTGGTCGAGGTTCACGCAGAGTAGACTTGCAAGACCGGTGACGCCACCGACGCGCTGCAACTCGGTCACGTTCGCCTCGGTCATCTGGTCGATATTGAGGTTTCGGAGCTCCTCCACTGTGACGCCGTACGGTGATGTCGGAGCCACTTTGTTGGCAGAAGAGGTGCCACTCGGCTGCCGCGTCTTGGCGACAGGCATCACGGGAGTGAGGTCGCTCATGGGGACGACGACGCGGGCGGAGAGCTGGCAAGCGAGCGAGGGACTTGGTGCTGCTCAGGAAACGAGCATCCACGCTCTGGTGGTGGTTACTGAGTTGGCGCTCGTTCGATCGATCGACTGACTGAGGAGCGTGGTTTCGTGCAGCAAAGTACGTGTTGCTGTATATAGCAAGCGCACAAGAGGGCTTATAAATACATTCATGCTTACCATCTGACAACGTGAATAACAATGTTGTGCCTCTTCAAGATCGTACAGTGTACATAACTCACCCTATAACTCTTACATAATTATTTTAAATTCAGTGCAATTCAAAATAATTAAGAAAATAGTCTGTACATGAAGGATGTTGAAACGGCCAAAACGACCATATTTAGAGCCGCAAACTAAAGTTGAAGTCGAACTGGAGCAGTTGGCTTGTTGCAACACCACCACCTTTGCATCTGCTCACTGCAGCCACTGCTGCTGCCCATGGTGATCAACATGTGGATCCGCCTTACAAGCGTCTTTCAAACACTGATGATGATGAGGCTACTTGTAGCAGCAGCAATCGGCGTAGCCGTGACAAGCGCCGCAGGCTCCACCGTCGGCTTCGACTCGGCGTTCACTAACGTTGCCGCACCGTTCGCTGTCTCCGAGTGCGATACTGTGTGTGCGTCTCCTGGGTCAGTGACGCTGGCCCTGACGCTCACACGCATCGGAGACCTTAGCGCCAGTGCGACAGTGACAGTGTCCACGCGGACGCCCACGACTGCTGTGGGGGTGATCACCGCGACACCGCTCATCGACTACACGCCGCTCTCTAAAGTGCCCGTGGCGTTTGCACCGAACGAAAAGATGAAGGTAGTGAGCGTGGCGATCATCTCTGATGGCACCTATGAAGAAGACGAGCGCTTCGAGGCGGTTCTGGAGAACCCAAGCGCTGGCGTAACGCTCGATACAGGCTCCGCCGTTGCGTATATCAGCATCCAAGACGGGGGCGACGGTATGCGTCTCGTTGCGTTCCACATGGCGGTTGTAGTCTCACCGAAGCACAGACCACTCGCTGACTCTGCTCTCTCTCATTCCCACATCCAGCTGGGGTCTTTGCATTCAGCGCGAGCAGCTACAAGCTCGCTGAGAACGCTGGCCTCGTCAGGGTCGAGCTCCTTCGAACGGGCGGCTCCAGCGGCACCGTCACAATATACTGTCGCTTAGCGAATCCGACACAAGTCACAGCGGCAAACAACAAGAACTTTCGCCTCCCGGACGCAAACCTCCAAGTGCAGTTCGCCGACGGCCAGCGAGAGGGCGTCGTGAGCTTCACGATCATCGACGACGCAGTGTACGAAGCGAACGAGTTCTTCTACCTGGAAATCGCCTCGATGCTGCCGATGAAAGCGAGCGATCCGCAGACGAGCGTGGCCAAGTTCGGCACTCCACGGAGCGCTGTCGTGTTTATTATGGATGACGGCGACGCTGGAGTGTTCAACTTTGCGGTCCCGTCCATCTTTTGCAGAGAGGACAACAGCACCGCGATTCTCACCGTCGTGCGGTCGAAAGGCTCGTCGTCGTCGTCGTACATGCCGGTGAACCTCGTGATTACAACGCTCGGGACACTGGACGGCAGCAACGCGACCGAGGGCGGCAGCCTCGCATTCGACTACCTGGCAAAGTCGGACAAGCTGAACTGGGCGAACGACGAGACAAAGAAGGCGTTCACAGTCAAGATCTTTAACAACAACCAGTACCAAGCCCAGTCGCGGGCAGTGAAGGTGAAGATGACAAGCGTGGAAGGAGGCGCGTCGATCGGGTTGCAGTCCGAGGCATGGGTGTACATCATAGACGACCGAGACGCCGGAACGATCTCCTTTGGAAAGCCGCAGTACGAAGTGCTAGAGAATGGCGGGAGCGTGACGCTCGACATCCTTCGCACTGGCGTCGCGGACCCGACAGGGATCAACACGTACTCGAGCGGCGCCGTCCAAGTCGAGGTCCTGACATTCACAGGGGTGGTCTTGCCAGGAAAATCACGGTACGACCTCGCTTTCGACTACGGCGTCGTGCAAGCACGTGGGTGCACGCACGTCAGTCCATGTACTGCGCTAGAGGGACTCGCGTACACGCCACTTCGAGCGACAACGATCTTCTTTGCAGATGGGGAGACGTCGAAAGCAGTGACGATTGCGATCCTGAATGATGACCTGTTCCAAGCTCCAGATCGAGTCTTCAAGGTCGTTCTGCAGAAAGTGTCTGGCGGCGCTCACATTGGCGTCGACTACGAGCACCCGAGCGAGTGGGTCGGCTACCGGGACGCGTTTCTCGCGTTGGAGAAGCCGAAATCAGCCCTCTTGGACAACTTTGGCGCGGTCGTGACGATCAAAGATGACGGCGATCCGGCGATTCTTGTCTCGAAGGCCAGCTTATCTGTCTCGGAGATCGGCCAGTCCGACACTTTCCTGGTTCGCCTCAATGCACAGCCGTCCGCAGACGTGACAGTCACCTTCGGGTTTGACGCAGCGGTTCTCGCACTCTCGTTGCCGAAGCTGGTGTTCACGTCCGGGAACTGGAGCGACAAGCAGACGATCAAGGTCGCGGCAATTCCAGACACCAAGGCAAGCGGGTTGCGTAGAACAGACATCACACTGAGCAGCTCGAGCACCGACGCAAAGTACACCTCTGCCTGGCGAACAGTCTCGAATGCGGCAGGAGCGGTGCTTGGCGTAGGCATCTACACGCAGTTGCGAGGGGAGTACGACACAGGGAACGCAGAGCACCCGTTTCTCTGGTCGGAGACGGACGGAGTCCTAACGGCCCCGCGCGCAACCACTCGTCTCGCGGTCTACATCTTGGACAACAGGCATGCTGGCGTCCTGGCCCAAGTCGAGTCCGTGCGACACGCTTCCGGCGTCAATGTCCCTGCCAGCGTCGTGGTCGTGCGGAAGGACGGGCACAGTGCGGTTGTCCGTGTATCTCTCGCAGCGGAACCCGAAGCTGACGTCAGCGTGACGCTGACTCCCGAGTCTCGATCGAGAGTCGTGGTCGATCCGACTTCGTTTGTGATCACAGCCGCAAACTGGAAGAACGCTATCGACGTGAAAGTCACGGCCATAGAAGGAGTCAGTCAAGCAGAGCCAGACACAGTCCAGTTCAGTGCGGTATCGATCACCATGTCGAGCGCTGGAGACACGCAGTACAACCAAGGCGGACGGCCCCCAGAGCGAATCTTCGTCCAGAGAATGCCAGCTGCGCGCGTTCTGCTCGACTCGACTGTGGCAACGCTCCGTGAAGGAGCTGGAGAGAGTGAACGGGCGCTCTACTCGCTCCGTCTCGGAAGCGAACCCATGCACTGGGAACCACGTGGGAAAACGTACGCTCCGTTCGAAGTAGTTCTCGACGCGGAGGCGGACACGACACTCGTGTTTCCTCCAATAGCGAGTGGTGTGGACTTTGGAAAGGCGTCAACCTTCACGGTCGCTGGAAACTCGTCGCAGAGCACCAAGGCGAAGACCGTGAAGACCTTGGGAGTCATCCGCTTCAAAGCGTATCCAGACGTGAGTTTGACCTCTGGTAGCAACCAAGTCGGCTCTGCTCGGCTACGATTGTATCGAGTCTCGGGTGGGGAGAACGGCGGGCTCGGCGGTATCCGCGTTGGTGTGAGTGTCGCTGGTGACGATGCGTCGGCCAGTGCCTGGGACGAAAGCGGATTGCTGTCTCGGTGCAGCGATGCACTGGAGAACAGCGGTGTGTGCACTGTCTTCAATGGCGCGATGGTGCTTCCCAGCTTCTTCGCCTCTGGAGTCACAGTGCAAACCATCGACCGGAACTCTGACGGCGAAGTGGCCGTCACGCCGACTGGGACATTCGACAGAGTGACGAACTTGTACGTCCCGCGCCCCGCCTGGCTGGATCTCGACGTCACGTACGCTGTGAACCGATTCTTGGCCACTGCTGAAGGAAGTGCAACTCCGAAAGCGATTACGTTCCTCATCTACTCGCGATCGGCTGCGGGATTCACGCACGACGGCGTTGACGAGGTGGTGTTTGCGTCGAAGGACCATGCGAGCAGCGACCTCCGGCCGCAGTTGCGAATGACCGCTTCCGGTCGCGTCAACCTGGCAATGACAGCCTCTGTGACACAGAGCTGTTCGGGGAATGCGAAAGCTGCGATCGACGGCGTGACGAGCTCGAAACTGACTCTGTCGTCCACGTTTGCGCTGTCCGCGACTCCGCTCAGCTACCCGTGGTGGGAGGCTGATATGTTGGCGCAACGGATCGTCGAAGACGTCGTCATTACAGTGAAGAAGAGGCTCTCAAGTGCGAGTTTCGTGGCGTCGCAACTCCAGACTTCGTTCTGGGTCTTTCTATCGAACGTGTCCTTGGCAGCCAACAACGACGGCATGACAGGCTTTGAAAATGCCAAGTCGAGGGCGTTGTTTGCGAAGCGATTCGACGTTACAAAGCGGTCGTTCGACGTATCTGAAGACGACACGATCTCATTCAGGTGGCATGTGAACGGTGAGACGCGCGGGAGGTTTGAAGCTGATCGTTTTATCGGAGACTTCACGGCTCCAGTGGAGCTTCGCTACCTCCTGCTTCAAGTCGAGGGCGACAACAGTGTTGCGCTCAACGAGGTGGAGATCTACCAAGTGGCGCTCGCGAGCTCTCGCGTTTCGGTCGGCGGCTTCATGCCTTCAATGGCGCAGTCTCGACTCGGGAAGAACCAGCTGGTGACCTCGTTGCCAAGCTCGAGAGCTGACGCCAACTCGGACTGCGACAACACGGCGGAGCTCTGTCGCCGCGAGCTGATCTTCACGTCTGGGAACTGGAAAGTGTTGCAGCTTGTCGGCGTTAACGTCATTGACGACCAGGTGACGCTGGGCGAACGTGACGTCTTCATGACGCACACGTTAGAGAGCAACGACCCGGACTTTGACGAAGCAACGCGTTGCCTTCCTCTCCTCACTGGCGCCTCGGTGGATAGTATTGCCTGCAAGAACGCAGTCTTCAATGACTCGAGTGTGAAAGCCATCCGCGTCCTCGAAGACGACGAGAACAAGGTCCTGCTGTCAACGCGCACGCTGGAGCTCGTCGAGGGAAGTCGGAGCTTCCCGACTGCTCCTGTGTACGTTCGTCCAGCGGTTCTTTCGCCATCCTACCACCGATGCAGCGGCTCGACCGCCTCAGTCAACACTGTGCAAGACTGCAGTGTCTCGTTCGGTTCGGATCTCAGTACGTCGTGGGAGACTTGCATTGCGAACACAAGTGCTCCTCCGTTGGAGCCAGGAAGCGCGTGGACCATGGCCGGGTTCTCGCCAGGACCGGCAAACATCTCGAAGATCGACATCACTGTGCTTCCAATGCAAGGCGCCAAGTTCATCAAGCGCTTCAATGTGTGGTGGAGCGCAAGTGTCACAGTCGGGGACACCACCATCATCTCAACCAACGCGTCCAGTGGCTGGGAAGTGCTGCAGACAGTCAACGTTCCGATGAAGTCAAGTGGCTCGCAAGCGTTCACGATCCAGAATCTTCGCCTCTTTCCAGTGCAAGCACTCTTGATCACGTTCGAGCGGTCCTACGACGATGCGACGCAGTGTTTCGTCGCCCCACACGTTCGAATCACTGGCTACGAGCCCGTGCCTTTCCCGCTTCCTGTTCGTGGCGACTTGGACAGCCCCGACAGTGTGCCGCCATCGCTGAGTCGTCTGTCGAGAATGCACCTTACTGGCAAGACTGGCGTGGTTCGCGTGCGACTGGCCAGCGAGCCGATCACAGACGTCGTGATCTCTGCGATGTTGGAACCGCAGAACCAGCCTGTGGTCGTGTTCGACGCGACGAACCAGACTGTCGCTCCAGAGTTTGTACGAGCTGTTGCAACAGCGTCGTACGAGTCCGGACAAGGGTGGTCGCTCACAATAGCGACAGCGATCAAGTTCACCGCGGCAAACTGGAACACTCCGCAGGAACTCACGTTCGCTGCTGTTGACGACAACATCTTCAACGGCAACAGGTCGTTCACCGTCCGCCACACTGTCATCACCAGCGACAGTCAGCTGTTCAGCGTCCCATTCCAGCGTGTCGACGGCCAACTCCTGACGAAAGGAGTGACAACGTTACCGGCGAGCCTGTCATACACCACCGCTGCGTTCATTTTGAGCGATCAGCGTGCGAGCGAGTGGCCACGACACTTTGCTCCAACGTGGAGCTCCGACGCCGGCGCCATCGACGTTACAGTAGTTGACGACGATCTGCCTGGTGTCACAGTCTCAGCCAGCGTCGTTCGAGTGTCCGAGAGTAGTCTGTCTTCGAACTTTTCTGTCTCCCTCGACTCGGCACCACTCCGTGATGTGACTGTGACAGTCTCGTACGAACGAGACGAATCACTGCTCTTAGTCTCGCCGCTGTCGTTGGTGTTCTCTACTACCAACTGGATGGAACCACAGGCCGTCATCGTGCACCCGACACCGAACAGCGTCTACGACGGCGAGCAGCCGTTCACACTCGCGTACGACCGACTGATTCCGAAAGCGACGAAACCGCATCTGTCGCTGACCGTGACGAGCTCCGACCCGGTGTACGATGGTATCCGCGTTGGCGGCAACGAAGTCGATCGGACCAAGCTGTACGTTGTGAAACAGGGCGTGCAGGTCGTGCTCCTGGATGATGACACGGGCTGCCTGGGCGAGTACGCATGCCAGAACACCGGCACGTGCATGGTATCGTCAGATGGGAACATGTGCGCGTGTCTGGACACGTTTGGGATGCGTGACTGCTCTTCGTCGTGCAAGAGCAAGCGCGAGTGCACGTTCAGCCGCGTCCTGTTCCGTCTCCAGTGTCTCCCAGAAGCCGCGAGTGCGGTTTGCGGCACCGCACTGTCGGCGTCGGAGCTCACGTCGACACTCTACCGGATGCTCAGCACCAGCGAGTTCACATCGACGAATGGGAAGGCGTTTGCAAAGCTGAGCTTGAGCCCAGTATCGGAGCTCCTGTATGTCGTAAACAGCTCACAGGTCGAGTGCCTGAGCGGCACCGGCAGATGCGTCAACGTGTGGATCGACATCAAAAGCCCAAGCGACAGTGCGGTGCTCGAGAAGCTCGAGGCGTTCGTCGCTTCTGGATCGCTCAAGGCCAAGCCCGTGTTTGCAGAACTCATGTCGAGCAAGCCACAGTACCCCAAGGCGATAGGTGCTGCAGTGGCCGTCTGGGTGTTCATCAGCTTCTGCGGCCTCTGCATCGTTGCAGTCGTCGGTTTGTTCTCGGCGCGACTCGTGCGGGTCAAAGTGAGCCACGTCACCCCTCAGCTGGAACCCGATCCAGCCACGTCGTCTTTTTTGAGCCAGAAGCTGATGACGTCACCTCGCGCCACCTAATCCGTCGACAGGGTGCGACACCGGAATTAACCGTTACTGCGACCTTTCAAGATTCAAGGTGAAACGGTATCTTTCCAGCCAGTTCGGATCGCGAACATTCAGCACCACCAGCACTTGAAGTCTTGAGTCCATTGGATACTTTCGTTTTTTGTTGGCTCTTTCGATCCTCTCCTTGGCAACCAACCAGCGCAGCACTCTCGCTTTTGCCGCCTCCAAGAACCAAGCCAAACCAAGCCAAGCCAAGCCGAGTAATCTACGATAGCCAATCACCTCAGCTCGCCGGTTGTGATGCTGCCGAGTTTCCCGCAGGAGCAAAGCTTTGCGCTCTCGCTCGCACTCTTCCAAGTCATCTGCCTTGCGTTCTTTGCCGCGCACTTTAAGACCAACACGCCCAAGACTGTGAGCCCCACTGCTGCGACTACGGCCGCCCACTCGCTCGACGCTACTTCGAGTGGCGCGGTCGCCAGTCGCGAGTTCTACTCCATGTTCATGGACGTGCACGTCATGATCTTTGTCGGCTTTGGCTTTCTCATGACCTACCTCCGCAAGTACAGTCTCAGCGCCGTCTCACTCACGTTTGTTGTCGGCGTCCTAGCGCTCCAGTGGGGCATCGTCACAGTCACGTTAGCGCACCAGATCCAAGCCGGCGCGTTCCCACGAGCCGCGATCGACGTCCCGATGCTCATTAACGGCGACTTTGCAGCAGCCACAGTGCTCGTGAGCTTCGGGGCGGTGCTAGGCAAAGTCACACCGACGCAGTTGCTCTGGATGACGTTCTTCGAGCTCATCTTCTACGCCACGAACGAGTGCGTCCTGCTTGAAGGGCTCGAAGTCATTGACGCGGGCGGGTCGTTGGTGATCCATACGTTCGGTGCGTTCTTTGGCTTGGCTGTGAGCCGCCACCTCGGTGTACCACTCGACCAATCGCTCAACAGTGCACGGTACACGTCCGACGTCTTCGCGATGGTCGGCACGCTTTTCCTCTGGATGTTCTGGCCGTCGTTCAACGCCGCAGTCGTGCCCACTGACGGCTTCCGCCAAGACCGCGCAGTCGTCCACACACTCTTGTCGATCACAGGCTCGTGCACAGCTGCGTTCGCTGCTTCAGCGGTCCTCACACACACCAAGAAGTTCGACATGGCGCATCTCCAGAACGCAACGCTCGCAGGCGGTGTCACCATGGGGGCCGCGTGCGAGCTCGCGCTCAACCCTGGGAGCGCACTCACAGTCGGCATTCTCGCTGGTCTACTCTCAGTCTGTGGCTACCGGTTCCTCACGCCGGCCCTCGAGCGCCGCTTCCGTCTCTCGGACACTGCTGGGGTCCTGAACCTGCACGGTATGCCCGGCGTACTTGGCGGTCTCGCCTGTGGCTTCGCCACCATGGCTCTGCCCGACGACCGGTACGGGGACAGCGCACCGATAAGCATCTACAAGGCCCGGGAGCACCGTTCAGCGGCGCAACAGGGCGGGTACCAGCTCCTTGCGATCGTAGTCACCGCAGGGATCGCGCTGGCGTCAGGCTCGCTCGTCGGCGTGGGGCTTCGTTCGCGCGCGTTCCGGCAGCAGAAGCTCAAGTTCGACGACCAGGAGTGGTTCCACTTGAGTGCCACGAACGACAGCGATGAGCTGCTGGCGCTCCGAGACTCGCCGCAGAGTGTGTGTGACGTGCAGAGTATGGTCACTGGCGCAGCTACCGAGTCGCCACATGCGAGCTACGAGCTCATGAGCGCCAAGGTGTAGCTGGCATCAGACGTGCTGGAGCACGGGCGAGCAGAAGAGAATACCACTCAAGTTCGTTCAAGTACGTACGTATAGGAACGAGACCGACCTCCTTGCCTCCTCTCGATCGTCCTACTTATTCTCTCTCTCTCGGTCAGCATGAGCCAGTGATACCGACCTGGGC
The DNA here is from genome assembly GCA_023333755.1 of Globisporangium uncinulatum. Classification (NCBI taxonomy): domain Eukaryota; phylum Oomycota; class Peronosporomycetes; order Pythiales; family Pythiaceae; genus Globisporangium; species Globisporangium uncinulatum. The sequence continues at coordinate 6,021 of JAASFJ010000133.1, read as the reverse complement.
CGCCGACACGGAGCCGAGACCGACCCAGCCCCGCATGGCGTTCACGATCGCCAGGTCCCGGTGCACGCGCGTGTATTTGCCGCCAGCAAAGCCTTCGACTGTGTAGCCGCACGAGCCAGCGCGGAAGGCCTTCTCGAAAGGCACGCTTCGGTCGCACACCTGGCCGGACGAGCTGTCGAAGCCGTTCAAGCAGTCTGAGAGCCCGTCCGGAAAGCCCGCAGCACCGTTCGCGAACCACGTGTAGGAGCTTAGCACGACTTTGATCTTCCAGTCCGCGTCGGTGCGCGTGAAGAGCTGGGTCTCAAAGCCTCGGTGCGTGTTCACGTCCTTGGCTTTGATGAGGATCGAGCCCTTGTCGCCCATGTCGCGCGATGTCGAGTCCGGGTTCTGCTGGTCGTGGTCGTCGTTCTGGACCACGAATCGCGACGGCGGGAGGATCCACGAACCGCAAATCGGCATCTCTTTCGGGTAGTCGGACGACCAGATCTTGAGCTTGGCAATGTCGGTCGCAGATAGCCCTGCGGCGACGTATTTGGTGTCGAGGCCCTTGTAGAAGTTGTAGCCCGAGTTCTCGTTGCACGCGAGCAACTGGGCCTCGCCGCCCATGATCACCTCGCCCCACGAGATGAAGTCCGCCGGGAGGCTGCCGCCCATGAACTTGGCGAACGTGCCCATAATGGCCGCAAAGTCCGTCGGTCCAATGTGCTTGACCGCGTCCACCCGGAAGCCGCTGAAGCCGATGCCCATGAGGTCAACAAAGTACTGGGCTATGCGGTCGCGCACGTACGGCTTGGCTGTGTTCAGGTCCGTGAGCCCGACGAGCCAACCAGCCTCAAGCTGCAATGCGTCGTTCCAGGACCCGAGCGTGCGGTCGCAGTGAAAGTCCGTCGGGCCGAACGGCACCGCCGGGAACTCGAGCGCCGGACGAGCGCCAGTGTACTTGTTCGGCTCGTACTGGCTGTTGTGGGTGTAGTAGGGCGAGCCAACGGCACTCGACTTGGCGCTCCAGTACGTGCACGAGCTGCCGCTCGGGTTCCGGTGGTTGCTCACGTCGTTGCCGCCACCGGACATGTGGTTCACGACCGCGTCAGCGTACACACGCACGCCGTTGGTGCGACAGGTCTGGATCATCGAACGGAGCTGCGCGCGTGTGCCCATGCGCGAGTACAGACGGTAGCTCACAGGTTGGTAGATAAAGTACCACGGGTTCCGCTGTCCACTCTGCGGCCACGCGTCCGAGAGCACCGACTCTTGTGGCGGGTTGATCTTCACGCCCATGTACCCGGCCCTGCCGAGGAAGTCCTTGCACTCGGACTCAATGTCGGCGTATGGCCAGCCAAAGAGGTCGACGATCGCCCCTTTCTGTCCGCCTTCCATGCCCGCAGGCTGCGTCACCGAGGCCGACTGCCACACAAAGTTCACCGGATCGAGCGTCAGTGTCCACCTCTCGCCCGAGCTACTCGCTGTGCACGTCACGACGATGTTGAGGTCGGCTGTGAGCGCGCTCGTCGCCTTGAACGTCGCAGTCGACGATGACGCGCCGTTGAACGAGTACGAGCACGACGCGCCGACGCGGAGGTTCGTGCGCACTTCGACCGTCGCCGACGTTCGTGTAGCGCTGTCGTACGTGACGTAGGCGTACCCTGTGAGCGAGCGGTAGTCTTGGAAGCCCTGCTTCCACTCGCTCGCATTGCGCGGAGGCGTCTGCCAGCGTCTCGACTCCTCCGAATCCGGGTAGGTCGTTGTCGTGCCTGACGCGCACGAGTCGAGGCCGTTGTAGTTTGTGCACGGTCCAGTCGGCGCAGGCGTCGCAGGAGGTCTCGGGGTCGGAGATGGCGTGGGTCTGGCGGGCGTCGGAGTCGGGGCCACCGTCGGCGCCGACGTCGTGGTCGGCGGAGGACTCACGGTGCTCACGACCGTCCACGTGCCGGCAGCATTGAGCCTGTAGTTGGCATTCCCGTTGTTGTCCCAGGTCCCGGCGTTGTTGTTGAATGTGAACTCGAGGTACGCTGCTGGCGCCGCAAAGTCGAACTTGAACCAACCGAGCCCCGCTGGGAACGCGCTGTCCGTGCTCACGACCATCTTGACACCAGGAGACGTGGTCCAACCCGATCCTTGGTTGTAGTGGATGTTTGGTGCCGCCCAGCCGCTCCGGAAGTAGACGTGGAGTCCCGTGCCGTCGTTCGCCCTAACGAGCGTGGTGCCGACTGCCGCTGGAGTCGGTGACGGTGTCGGCGATGGAGCAGCGGTAGGCGGGATGCTCACGGTGCTCGTGAGTGACCAGGTGCCGGCCGACGCCACCTTGTAATTTGCATTCCCATTGTTGTCCCATGTGCCGGCATTGTTGTTGAACACGAACTCGAGCGCGGTCGCAGGCGCTGGGATATCGTAGCGGAACCACCCGAGCGCTGCGGGGAACTGCGCGCTGGTGCTCGCAACCATCCTGACGCCAGGAGAGGTCGTCCAGGTGCCCGAGACCGAGTAATGGATGTTTGGCGCTGTCCAGCCCGTGCGGAAGTAGACATGGATGCCGGTGCCATCGCTGGGTGAGACGAGCGTCTGCGCGTTAGTGACGACACCGAGCAGGCAGACGATGAAGGCGAAAAACGCCATCGCGAGCTTCTTGGGTGACATCAGGAGTTCCGCTGGACAACGTCGCTATCAGTGTCTCGACGATCTTGGCGAATGGGTCTGGCGAACAGCGCGAATTGGAGAATGGCTCCTCGTTGTTGTGCTGTTCGGGGATTGTTGCGGGTAGCTTCGTCTCTGTGCCCACTTGATTCATTCGCGTGTGATCCGCAAGCGTGCTGATCGAGTCGAGTCGACTCGAGTGGATGGAAGGCAGTTGGAGTCCTTCAACTTGCACGCATCTTCATCCCGAGATGTGGTTCACAGCAGAGACGGGCGGAGCACTTGTCATCACGCCCGTTAATTCCTCCGTACGCGCGATGCGATCTCGGATGTCCTCCCGCAGGCGAACGAGCCTTGCGCCTGTTGGTTGCTTGCGAAAGACAGCGTCAAATCTCCATCGATACTGAAGCGCGTGTGCTTCTCGTGATGGTCAAGGGCAAAGCATTGGGTTATTCTGTACTGTATGGAGCGGATCCTCCGACTGGAGGACAGATACTCGTACCGCTGCCTTCAAAGCGGACCTGCTCAGTCATACACCCCGCCATCTGCTTTTCAAACTCAGAAATTATGTTGCGTGCATGTTCAAGCTGCCCGGTTGACAAGACGGCGATAACGCGAGTGAGCAAGCACGGTCGAGTCCTCAAATGCACTTGGCGTGCTTGAGAGCTCAACGTACATCGAGATGTGGGTGGTATTGAGAAGGTCGAGGTCTCGTGACGTTGATTGACATTGCTGCATTGCATCGCGAGTATAGTACCAAGCGAACAAGTGTCCGAATGAAATCAGGGGCTGGTGAAGCGCAAGCAAGCTCTCCAGGTGTGATCCGCTGAGTAAGTGCTTCTCCATTGAGGCTGCTTGGGCAAAACTGAAGCGGGAGGTAAGTTACAGTCACTAGATTTCTGTTCCGGTTCAAGTGCAGTCGCATCGGCGAGGCACCAGCAAGAGCGATGCTTCACGAGCTCGAGCAGAGCAGTTCAAAGTTCGCGCGAGGCAATGACAACGGATACCACACCACGTTGCGCATGTCAAGCACCGGTTCGCAGTTCACAATCCCAGTCTCACAGGTGAGCATTTGTGTGGTGGTCGGTGTGCCTTCTGAAGACTTGATTTATGTGCTAGTCGCAGGAGATCTTCGAGCTTCCACTTGGCACACTGCAACTCTCGGGGTGACAGGAGGAGGAACTTCAACATGGGAGTTGTTGTTTTGCTCGAACACGGAGCGAGTAAAGCAATCGCCCTCGAGATGCTTACTCTATGGCAGTGCACTGTGTCCCCCCAGCTCGACAAGATACTCTTGGTTCCGAATACAGGAGTGCGAGTCAAGACTACACTGAAGTCTGTAGACATCTAGTGTTGTCCATGGCAGAGTGCGACGCTCGCATTCATTCAACAGCATACTAGTACAAGCATTTTCGCGTTACGGGCTGAGCACCACGTAAAAATGGACGCCACCTTTGCTTGTACAGTAGCGCCACCATTTGGAAGCACAAGGAGACCGACCTTCGTGCAAATCCATTTAGGGGTGTGCGTGTCTGGTGCCCAAGTCCGCGTCAACAACACACTTGTGTGTCCTGCACTATTACTTCGTCCACAGGCAGTGGCTTCGCTGAACTTGTCCAAGAAATCAAGTTCAGCTGATAACACGCCCGGTTTTGACGCAATAGGGGCTTTATGGCAAAGTGAAAGTGATTTAGTTTGTTATTTTCAAAAGAGGAGGAACATTTTCAAATCAGGAAAATCGAGTTTCAACTTTTAACGGGTTCTGCCAATTACAGCAGTATACCGTACACTAATACCCGATTATACCGTATTTGGAGGCAACGGTATACAGATAACGACGGAAAAACACGCACACAAAACACGCCTACTGTCAGTTTTGATGGTCTTCAACAAATAAATAATTTAGACTAATGAGATTCATTCACTATTACAGGGACAGAAAAAAGATCGCCATATCAATACTGTAATTCTACTCCGTCCCATAAGTTTATGATCATTTAAAAACCCTGTCATTTTTGATAATTGGATCCGGCGGGTTGCTCGGCTCCCTCAAACAATCTCACAGCAACAAGGGTACACTCTGGAAGATAAACTATTCGCGCGTAGTCTATCAAATTTTTAGCTCTTATTCAAGAAAATTAGAGGAGAGACTGGCATGTCAAATTTCACTTTTTTGATAAAATTTTGGTTTTTTCGGAATTGGTCATAAACTTATGGGCTGGAGTAGTACCGTAAAAGTCGGCAATGGTGCAACATTGTAAAAAGTAGATTAAAACATTATCATTTTTAAGAGAGCAAGCAGTTGTCGCGCAACATGACGTGGTCTACCGATTTGTATGCGGTATTATAGGGGTGTACAATACCTCGGTTATCCATGTAAATTTCAAGTTATTTGACTCGCCAAGGGTAATTTACACAACAACGTTGTATACGCTCAATTGCGTTGTGCAGGAGTGGATGAGCGTTTGCTGTCATGGGGTTAGTCGCCTTGGCAAAGCCATTCATGTCACCACTTGGAACGGTAAATTACAGTGCTCTGACAAGGGTATTCTAATCCAAGAGGGTATTTTATTCGGTAGTTCCCGTTAGAACCGTTACTATCGACACGTCATTTGATTCGTGCGCATCAAGGGATGAGTTGCTATGCTATAGAATATGCTTTCTAGAAAGTGTGTGGCGACGAGAAGTTGGGTAGGCTGCAACGGAGCGTATCGCTCCCAATGCACCCGCCAACAATGGAAAGAAAGCAAGTGCTGGTCGGTGGGACACATTTAGAGTGATGGACAGAGAGAGGGGCAGAGATACAGAGAACAGAAGATTGCATTGTCCATGTGACTGTCGATCAGCGCTCGTTGCGGCGTGTGCGCACGCTGCAAACAAAGTACTCGGGGGCAGCGTGCGCGCACGGCGGAGCGAGCTGATCGACAGTCACAGGTGCGATGTGGCTCTCAAGCAGCTCGCTTGGGGACGGTGACCACAACGGGGCGACGCTGTCGCTCGCTGACTCCGAGTGCGACGGGGGCGGGCGTTGCCGCAATGTCTGGGCGACAACGTTCTTCGGGGTAAAGCCGTTTCGCACGCGGCTGAGCTCTGCTGGCAACGGGATCGACGGCGTTGGTGCTGCATATGTAACGGGATGCCCGTTACATGGAATACCGGTCGTATTCGGTAAAGTCCGAGTACGTTTACGGAGTCGGTAATTACTGACTCTGACCGGTGACGAAGTCACGTCACCGACTCAGTGTGAGACCTTGAAGTCCCTATTCACGGTCTCTCATGGGCTGGAGGCACGCTCCCCTCCCAACCAATAGGATGCTTTCATTAGTAGGTTTAAAGGTTTCAACCCATCGAGGTTTTAGGTTTTAGCTCGAGACCACAGGGTCACGAGCC
>JAASFJ010000132.1:0-38519 GCA_023333755.1 Globisporangium uncinulatum | reverse complement strand
TTCTTGACGCTGCAATGCGTCATGGACGAGTGCATCCAGTGCGGCGGCGACAACGCGTTTAGAGTCCCGCACATGAACAAGGCGAAGTTAGAGCGGGAGGGACGACTCCCCGCCAGCTTCCAGGCGAGCGTGCACACTGCTTCGTTTGTGCGCAGGAGAGGTCTGACCCTGTGACCATCACATACTAAGTTCAAATGAAATTCGTGACTCATATTCTGAAACAAGGCAAACAGTAGTACCGGACACATATTTTGAAACGGAGTAGTACAAATTTTCTGATGGTGCTTTAAACGAAAAACGGCTTCAGATTGTGCACAAAACCAAACAATTGACTAAAAACGCGCTGGCTGAGCCGAACTCATGCGCTCGTGTCATTTCGAGTTCGAGCGTCTAGCACGATATCTGAGCTCAACGATGAGATGGCGAAACTGCAGCTGACGACTCGGTACCGCAAGCTGAGCGCTGACGCGAAGGCTGCAATGACTATGGAGCTCCTGTCCTCAAGCATCCACGGCAAGTTGCAGCGCGGTGCACTCAAGAGCGCTAGTGAGAGATGGAAAGTCGGCTTGCAGACAGTGTACCGCGTTTGGAAGGCGTACATTCAGCAGGCCGCATCGCCCGGAACCAGCGTCGGATTCTCGACGGACGCAAGCAGGAGTGAAAGACGCGGTCCAAGCGAGGCACAAGTCGACGAGCTGCACGAGCGCATCAGCAGCCTGCATGTTGAGCAGCGTGGTGACCTGCGCACCCTCTCGTCGGCATTGGGCATCCCTTGCTCCACTCTGCACCGCTACGTGAAGAAAAGCACCTTGCGCGTCAGCTCACTCTCGCTAAAACCCTCACTATCAGCTGAGCAGATGCGCAAGCGCATGTCGTTCATCTCGTCTTTGCTCGTACAAACAAAGAGCGGCCTCCAAGTCTCCACCATGCACGACCGCATTCATCTTGATGAGAAGTGGTTCTTCCTCAAGAAAACCAAGCGCCGCGTTTATCTCGCGCCTGCCGAGCCTGACCCACACGCACACACGCAGCACAAGTCTCATGTGCCCAAGCTCATGTTCCTGTGCGCGCTCGCTCGACCCCGCACTGACCCACTCACTGGCGCAACGTTCGACGGTCGCATTGGCATCTGGCCGTTTGCGGAAAGTGTGCCTGCGCGACGCAGCAGTCGCAACCGTGGCGCGGGCACGCTTGTGCTAAGAGCGATGCCAGCAAACAAGGAGTCGTACAAGCAAATGGTCATGAGGGACATTCTGCCCGCCATCTTCGCCAAGTGGCCGTCGTGGAGTGAAAAGCGGGTCATGCTGCAGCATTACAACGCAACACCACACCGATCTGTGACAACTGTCGACTTCATCGACAACGCAGCGACGCAGGGGTGGAGCATCAGCGTGGAATGTCAGCCGCCGCAGTCGCCGGACCTCAATGTTCTAGACCTCGGCTTCTTTTGCTCTATCTAGTGTGAGCAGTTCAAGCACTGCGCGAACACGCTCGGCGAGATGATGGAGCGTGTTCGCTGCGCCTTTCAGAAGCTCTCGAGCGTCACTCTTGGCAGCACGTTCATGACGCTCCAGCACATGATGGTGGCGATTCTGGGAGTCCGGGGCGGGAACAGTTACAAAATGCCGCGCATGAAGAAGGAGGGTATGAGACGGCGTGGAGTTCTTCCTGAGGTTGTAGGTGTCGATGCCGCACTGCATGACGTGCTCATCGCCTGTGAGACTTTAAACGCGTGGATCTAACTGCACAATAATACATCTCCTTTTGTCCAATCATGTTGTGGTACTGTTTCAGATTGGTATGTTTGGGACAAACATCAGATTCAAATGTGCCAATCATTTCGGGACAGAGGAAGTATTGAAATATCAATTTACTGAAAAAACATGTGGTAAAATGTATGTCGTGCCACAGGTTTTACAATGTATGCAGAGATAAACTGTCGGAGGCTCAATTCATTTCGTAATTACCAGTCTAGCCATAGCATCGATGAGCTCATAGCTGTCCTCGTCGAGAATGGCAGTGTGTCGCCAACAATTCGCGATCGTTTCGCGACTCACCTCAGACCACGCTTCCTCCACCCATCGAATAGCTACTAGAACATCTACTCGTACAGGCGCTTACCGGCCGCAGCTATTTCGTCGTCATCCATCTCGTGCGCTCGCTCGGTTATGTTGTCGATTTGCTGGACAGCATGTCTGTTCTTGATTGCTCGTATACGAGCTTTGAATGCGCTGGTAATGCCCGCGTCCTGGGGCTGCAAGTGCGCTGTCGTGTTGGGGGGGGCAGCATGTGCACCGTCACATTTGTTAACTCATAGTCGACTCGATGACACGACACATTGTCAAGGAGGAGCAACACTTGTCTGTCCGCCTCGCGCATTGCCGCGTCGAATCGGTGAAGCCATTGCTTTAAAAGCGTTGACGTCTTCCACCCTCGCGACGAATTGCTGTACTCGACACCGAGATCTGCGCAAGTCGAGCCGCCAAAGCATCGAGGCTGCTTCGCTGTGCCAATAAAAAGCAACGGGACTCTCGCGGTGCCGTCCGAGTTGCTGGTCACCGCCACCGTAATGCGCTTCTTTGACTGCTTCCGTTCCATGTAGCTTTCGTTGGTGTGCATGCGTGTCGGTGTCGAACAATACAAGCACGCCGTTTCGTCGAGGTTGTAAATGTCTTGTTTTTGTATTCTTTGTTGACGTTACGAAGCACCTCACGACCATCCGCGACTGTAGAGAGGCTGGTAGAGGACGCCTCGCCGTACAGAGCTCGCGCCTTGATGCCATGACGCTTCTTCAGCTTATCTAGCCAGTCGCTTGAAAACTTGAGTGCCTTGAGTTTGTTGCCGGTGTCGCCCGGCGCTTCCAGCACCAGTCGATCACGTATTTTAGCGGCCTTGGCTTGGATGGCTGCTCCAGACACGACTGGCAAGCGCAAGCGCTCGCACGCCGCAATCCAACGAACCACCTCTTCCTCTAGCGCAGCGTTGGTGGCCGATGTGGCCGTCTTTTGCGTTGGCCGGCGCACGAAGCTTCTGTCATTGGACCCGCGCTTCAACAGCAGGCGCAACGTAGATGCAGAGGGCATGCGCGGGAGGGAGAAGCGTGCCGCCGCCCGCGCCCACGCATCGTCCTGCAGGACGCCGCCGTTCTTGTACTACTCCAGTAGCTCCATCTTCTGCTCACTAATCATGCGCACGCGACGGGAGTTGTCAGCGGGCATGCGTGGTGGAGTTGTTGGGCGTCTTGTTTTGTAGATTGTCGATAGGTGACTTTGGGGGAGTTTGCAGTCATTGCTGGCACCAAACTCCGAGCCATTATGGGATACTGTAACAGTTTACAAAGGGAATGTAAAAAAGTGACCGCGCTACTGAGAGAGAAGCCTGTATACTCATACTATACCGTATATAATAGTATACCTAAACAAAGTTGTAATTTTTAGTACCACTCCGTTTTGAAATGTATACACAATAATCTTCTATCTAAAAATAGCTGCGTGTTTTTAACTATATTTCGCCGATTCGATTCGACAGATGAACTGAGATGATCTCAGTGAAATCATCTGCTCGTATATTGTAAGGCCACACACTGTTGATTGATTATTATCGGAGCACAGTATCATAGAAATATCTATGAAAGTTGGCTACACATATAATCGACGTTTCGTTGCTGCTACAGTATGTACATTATACATGGATTTTTGTGATGAATTGAAATTGTGGAGTGTTTGCCGACGCTGATGGTTGTGATACGTTCTCATTCGTGCCTGATCGAAACTACATCGACAGCGAGTCGAATTCCTCGTCAGGATTCTGGAGTTACAGCGCTAACACGGTCACAGCTGGATCTCAACCACAGTAACAGCAGCCTTTGTAATGATACCGGTACGTAGATTGTGTAGAAGCCAGCAATTTGATAATTGATCATTGACTTATTGTACAGGTACCCTGCACAATTGTATATCGTTGCCTCAAAATACGGAGCAATGAGGTAATAGTATACGGTATATTAAGTGGCAGAACCCGTTAGCAGCAGCGACCGAATTAACCTCTTTCGGTGCGAACTTACGCACCAGCTTGTGAACTTACGCACGAACTCTCAGTCTCAGTCATGAATGTTCCACAAAGCACGCGCTTGAGTTGGGAACATAGAGTAGATTACTTGGTAAATAACATGAGAGCACCAGCTTACAATCGACTGGTGCTCCCCTCCCTCACACAGGCGTCCTCCTGTGTCCTGTGCCATGTGTCCTGTGTCATGTGTGTAGCTGTAGTTGTCGGCACAGTAGGCTGGCTCATCCGCGTGCCAACAGAGCGTAAAAGACCACGAGCAGCACAATGGAGACGATGCCGCCAAACATGGCGACGAGAATGCGCAGCTGGTTGCGCCGGTCCTGCTCCGCCAGTTGCTCCTGGAAGAACGGCGACGGTCCGATCTCCAGGTCCGGGCGGATCCGGTACAGCTCTTCTTTCTCTTCTTCCGTCAGCCGCCGTGGCGTCTCACGGCCAGGCGGCGACACGCCAGGCGTGTGCGACCGCACAGAGACTTCTGACGTTGCGTGCTTCCGTCGGTCCTCTTCCTGGAGCTGGAACTCCACGGACGCGCTCTTCTTCATCCGCCCGTGGGCGCTCCACGGACGTTGCAACGACCCGAAGCGCAGGATCGAGTGCCGCCGACCGTGATTGGTACTCGTAGTGGTGGCACTGCTGGACGATGACGCGTGTACTGCGCGCCAGAACTCACGGGATGCGATAGTAGGCGAAGCCGTAGAGGTTATAGCAGGCAACAGCCGCGTGCGCGCGTTCTGGATCTCTTCACGCACCACGGTGGTGCGCGTGCTGTTGCCTTCTACACTCGCACTCGCGATGCTGTGGTAGTTGGAGCGAGTAGGAGCCGACTGCACCGTTTTCGGCAGGAGTGAGAGTGAAGGTGGAGAGGGATTACTAGCACTGGCGCCGCTGATTTTCAATGTGAGTGGCGGTAGTAGTGACATTGAACTCTGCGCCGAAACCTCTGCGTGGTCGTCACGGTCGCGGCTGTCGTCTTCGTCCTCTGGCTGCGGAAGGTGCTGCTCGCACTCGGACTCGCCCATCGCCAGCTTCTCCATGCGCCAGAGCAAGCGTGGCGGAGGGTCGCTGGTCTCTGTGCTACAGCTGTTGGCAGCAGTAGCGCACTGGATGGTGGCGGAGCTGCTGTCATTGGTGTCGAGCGCAGCGTCGCTGTCATTTGTGCGGAGGCGTGGCGCCGCGTGCTGCATTCTCGTGCTTGGCACAGGAACTTCTTTCGCAGAATGGTGGCGAATGTGTATGCATCCCTCCCCCTCGTTTATGTGACATGTCAGAATTGGACACAGATGAAACGGTGCGAAACGACCTCCAGTGGACAGTTGGACGAAGACTCAGGACTCCCGCTCACATTGCCACTCTCATGGTGCTGTGGGTCCAAGACGCCATACTTACAACACATCCCTTCCGATTTCGCTTCCCACTCTCACCAAGCATATAGCTTTGCCTCGCGTGCTTACTCGAGCGGGAGCTGGATCGGATACGACGGAGGACGTCCCCAGAACTCGAGCTCTCTGAGTGGAGACGGCAGGGAGCTCGTCCTTGCGACTGCGTTCCCCCATCCATCTCCGTTTTCATCCCTGTTGTCGCTGAGCCAGTCGGTGTTCGCGGCCGCTGCAGCCTGAGCGACTTCGATCGGGCTTTTCGCTCGTCCGAGCTCCTGTGCGAGGTGGCCGATGCTTCCCTGTACGTCCTAGTGCATACCAGTATGTCACAGAGGCCACAGCACATCAGCTGAAACCCGGCCGTGTGGTGTGTGATTGTGTCATTACATGCATGACCGAGCCGCCGCACCGATTGCCTCGCTTGTGGCAACTCGTCCGAGTCCACCAGCCACGCCGCACTCGCCTGTCACGCCACCACGACATTGATGAGCATGTTGTGAGGCTACGTCACATTAAGAGAGCACAGCCGCTGCGTACGTACGTGGATGAATGCTGCGTACTGGCGCTCGAACCGCAACGCCGCACTGAAGAACAACCCGACGTGGTTGACCGCGAGCCGCACCGGCATACCATACTGAAGCTCGCCGATACTCGGCCGCCGTCGCTTCGCTTTGAGCCTCGATAGGAACTGCAGTGTGGCTGGCAATGGAGGCAGGGACGCGTAGTGGTGGAGCTTGTCAGCGGAGCTCATGGTGCTTGGGCATGAGACTGGCCGCGGACTCTTGGTGCGCTGCTTTCGACCAGGCAGATCGTGTTGGGGATGCTCGTGAGAGGCAAAGGCGCCACTGAAAGAGACACCTGTGTGTGCTGGCGAAGCCGCTTCGGCTTTGCGGTCCGAGGTCGCTGGAGCGACCAACGCACTTGGAGAGCTCGAACGACACGGTGTCTGCCACTCAGGCGGCTGCTTCGTGAGCTCGGACTGAATAGTGCACAAGAACACACACACACAGATGTGTCAGCGTTGATGACGCTGTTGGCCGAATCAAGAAGACATCCGATCCATCGCTCACGTGACGAGGACTCGCGGCTCCTGCTTTCCGTTTCTCTACTCCATGAGCGAGCGACTCGAGTGAGTGCGCACACCCATGCACGCGCTGGAAGCAGTCGAGGCACCGCGAACGACGACGAACGCACCTGCGATGGACCACGAATTCGAACGAGCGACTTGCTGTCGCTGCGCGTCGCCAATCACCTGGCGCTTTGGCTCCGCGGGGGACAGGAGAGCAGGTGTCGCAGAGCGCTGGTGTGCGAGGAGTGGGAACACCTCCTTGTCGAGCGTCAGGTTGTACCGCACGCTAGCGGCGTTCAGGAGCTGCCGAGCCGGCGGTGCATCGCGAGAGTCGACGTTGATCCATTCGCCACCTTGAGTAGAACCTAGTGCACCACGCGCCTCTGAGCAGTTGAGGAGCTGGACTCGCTGTTGCGTTGCCGGGCTGTACTGCTGTGCTTCAGACAGCTGCTGCGCGTCAGCCGCTGTCCAAGCCAAGCCACTCCCTTCTTCCAGCAGCTGCCGCTTCGCGTCGCCAGCGAGGATTTCCAGTTCTCCCAAGCTGAGCTCTGGAAAGTGGTCGAACGCATCGTCTCGACGGCGCTTTCCGCTCGCCAGGCTGCGTCTAGCGGTGGGCGTTCCGGCTCGCAGATGCACTTGCCAGACACTGCAGTCGAGCGTCTGCAATGCCACAGAAGTGCTTCGCGGGAGCGCTGCAGACGACACGGGGCAAGCTGTCGCAGAAGCGCGGAAATCCCACAGCTCCGCCACGACGCCTGCTTCTCCGCCAACCCCATTGATCTGCGGCCCGAAGCGCTAGCTAGTTGTCAGTCGTCTTCTGCAACGGGTTAGACTAGCACGCGACGCTAGCTTGAGAATACACTCACTCGCACTCGCACGCACCAGGTCGGCGAGTCCGTCCGGGACGACGCCTTCCTCGATGCATCCTAAGAAGTAGCTGCGCACATACACGCGAAGAGAGAGAGAGACGATGCCGTTGGACAGTCAGTACGTGCTCTGCTTTATCGACACACTGCCACGCACAGAACCGTCGTTGCGTTACCTCGTATCAATGTCATACGGCTGGGCGAAACCGTCGACCCACTTGTTGCCATCGCGAGCAAAGTGGCGACACACGAACGCGTCCAGGTAGAGCGCAAGAACAACGACAGTGTGGCTGCATTCGCATCCGAGATCTTGGCCAGCGCTGTCAGTTGGCAGAGTCGGGGTGGGTGGGCTCCTCGATGCTGACGACGCGTCCATTGTAGTCAGATGCCTCGTTGGATGCGAGTCGGTTGCTCCAAACAGCACCACAATCACTCGTCGTTGGTGGTCGCAGCGACAACTGCGGCAAGAGGGAGCTCGCTATAGGCTCTCACAACACTGTCACGCTGGACTTGTTTGCAGCCACAGGTGGGCACCTCTTCAAGATCCAAACAAGATACGGATCAGCGATCCGAGCACCGGGTAAAGCCGGTTATTTCACTATTGGATTTTCACATCCCTGATTTCAACCAATTCCAATGATGCATGTCAATGTTCGCTTCCACTTCTGAATAGTGATCTCTTTGCTGGTGGCCTTATAAATCTTTCCGTGGTCTCCTGACCCCGCCGTGTGGCTCCTTCGCGAGTGCGTTTCTACTGAGAGCGGGTGTCGATGATGCTCTCATAGAGTCCTGCGCAGCCGTCTTCGAGGAGGTCGAGGACAGTGTCAAAGCCGCCTTCGTACCACGGGTCCGGCACATGCGTCGCAGTCGTGAACTTGGTGCAGTACGACGTCATCATCTTCACCTGCAAGCAGCCGCCGCGCAGTCGGAGTCACACCAAGTCAGAACTCCCATAGAGAGCCAACGCCTAAGTGGAGCCCAGCCACTCGCCCTCCTCACCTTCCGCGCAGCCAGCTCCCGGCTTTCGGCGCCGCCCCACGCCTCTGCTGCCTCGAGCACTGCCGTGCGGTTCTTGGACTCCATACAAATGATGTAGTCAAAGTCCTCGAGATCCCGCAGCGTGAGGCTCCGAGCACGGGACGTGAGGCTGTAGCCGCGCTTCTTGGCTTCTTTGGTCATTCGGGCGTCCGAGCGCTCGCCTTCGTGGAACGCGAAGCCGTTGGGTTTGTACCAGTTGGCGCTGCCTCCGCCAGTGCCGCACGAATCGACCCGGAATTCATCCGCACGGACGCCGCTGCTCGCTGCCTGTTGCTCTACCATTGCCTGGAACACGGCTTCGCCCGCGGGACTGCGGCAGATGTTCCCCAAGCACACGAAGAGCACGCTCGTCATTTTGAGGAGCTGGGTGTCTACTGGTGTTTGCTGCGTAACGTCTGAGGCGTGTCAAATGCTCCCGTTTTCGTAATTACTGCAACTATATATCACTTTATTATGATACTGGTCTCATTTTGCCTATATTTACATGCTACACGTGCTAAATACACAATAGTTTCATCAATCTGCTTGTATCGAGCTCAATTATTTACGAGAATAGGCGATTCTGACAAATTCCGAATTGACATCCTGCTGATTGATTCACCATTGCACGGATGACAACTGCGGTCTCCTCGTCGTGGGCCGCCGACGCACCGCTCTCTGTGCTGGAGGCGCGCGCAGCTGGCACTGCAGTGCACGGACTCTTGCTTTCTGGGACGCCACTTGTGCTGCGCCGCCCGCCTCCGTCTGACTCCTCCGAGCCACAGCAGTCGGCATGCGAAGTGGTCCTCGAGTGGCCGTCACACACCCCGTTGCGCTGCCAGCAGCTCAAGCTCGAGATCAGCTGTTCCGCACGGCACGTTGAGCTGTTCATTGAAGGCGTGAGGCGCAACCTGTTAGGCGAAGACGAGCATAGCGAAGTGTATCTTGGCACGTTCCGCGGTACCAAAGCAGCGCCAACAAGCACCGGCGCTGGCGCCACTGGCGCCGCTCCACCACAGCTCTTCCGCGTCTCGGAAGAGTTCCTCCAACGCAATGCAAACACGAATGTCCTCAAAGAGATGCACCGACTGCGCGTCAAGTTCGTGTCGCTCACGGGCGATAAGTACGCGCTCCAGCTGCAGGAGCTCAAGTGCGCGCTCGTGCCGCTCCAGGTGACGCAAGTTGCTGGCAGTGCCCACTCTGCACCTAGTGGGATGGCTGCGCAGCTCCCTGGGCTTGGCACTGGAGGGAGAGGAGAAGGAGGTGGTAGCGTGGCGCTTGTTGGCGGACTGGACGTGACGGCGCTCATGCGAGGCTTCCAAGAGACACTCGAGCGTGAGATGGAGACAAAGATCCTGCGAGCAGTGGACGAGAAGCTCGCGCTATTGTCGCAGCGACTCGCGCTCTCAGAGCACCGACTCGTTCAGTTGCACGCGCAAGTGGACGCGAATGGCAGCCACGTGCAGACGAGCTTCCAGGAGCTCAAGCGCGAGTTGGCGCGTCTCGAAGCCGACGTGCAGCAACAGCGGAGTGCCAACAGCGTCCGTGAAGCAGAAGGAGACGAAGCGGCAGCCGCAGATATAAGTGACGCATAGAAAGACTGGCGTTGTGTGGTTGCCTGTGCCAATCAAGATGATTCGCTTACGAAGCTGCATAAGACCACTCTATTCCGAGACGAACGAGATGGTGGTCGCCCTCCTGAGCATGTTCGTCGTTGTTAAACACGCCACTGCTTCTCTTCCGTCATCATGGAGCGTGGGAGCAGCCGCTTGCTGCCAGCAGCCCGTATTGAGCGCAAGGACACGCATCCGCCGCCTCGCTGGAATGGCGG
This sequence comes from Globisporangium uncinulatum, assembly GCA_023333755.1. NCBI lineage: Eukaryota > Oomycota > Peronosporomycetes > Pythiales > Pythiaceae > Globisporangium > Globisporangium uncinulatum. The sequence continues at coordinate 28,292 of JAASFJ010000132.1, read as the reverse complement.
CACGTCGCTCAAGTCGAGTGGGTCGGGGCTGTCGTCGTCACCCACACGCTCAAGCAGTAGCCGGCGAGGCGAGATGAGCGGGTCGCTCGGGAGCGGCAAGTCGCTCCAGTCGCTCAAAGCGTACTACCGCAAGCTCCGGGTGTTCAAAGGCACTGTGAAGGCGCTGATCAACCTCCGGCGATTCCCTTCTGGAGCGGTGAACACGACGAGTTCTGATGCGCCTGTAGCTGTGCGGAGGTGCGAACACCACTCGCTGTTACGATGGGTTGTCGTACAGTGTGTAGAGTGTCTTCTCTGACGTTGGAGAGCGACCGCGCAGGCCGACAACGATGGTCTCACGAATTTCCGTCGATGAGTCGGCACTTCAAGCCGTGCAATCGCAAGTCAAGAGCCTCGCAGAAGACGGGTGAGCGTGCACGCCGTGTCGTTCTCAGCCAGTCCAGTCGAGCTCACACGTGTATGTGGTGCGGTGGCCACTCGACGACGGTATCAGCCATGTCGTCACTGAGATGGACCCCGAAGGCGACGCTGTCACGTACCGACTCCAAGGCGACTTGGCGCACTACACTGAGGTTCGTGCTGTCTCACCCGTGCATGTTCCGCTCATTGCTATCAGCGTCACTCAGGTCTACGGTACCGCTCTGGCTGGTCAGGATAACCTCCGGAAGCGTGCAGCGCTCGAGACCCACCCGTACATGGTTGCACTCACGCAGCGCCTCTGGCTCAGCGCAGTGCCGGACGGCCGCGAGTACCTCACGCTGCCAGAGTACGAGGCGTACATGCTCCGGCTCCACCGCCTCATTCTCCCCGAGTTCGACGTTGACAGCTCGAAGGAGCTCATCCGCGAAGACTGGGAGCGCGATGCGAACGGCGTCGACCACCTCGACTACCGCTACTTTCACCTCTCGATGTTTGAACTCGTCGGTGCGTACAGTATCAGCGTGCGTACAGAGCTATCGGTCGCTTCGTTGTGCTGAGAGTGACGCGGCCGTGCGTACGTAGATCTGTGGACCGACACTGTGGAGCCCGAGGACGTACGTACAGTCACTTTCCGTCTGTGTGCTTGTCGGTGGCACACGTTGGCTTGTCAGGCTCACAAGAAGCAACTGGACACTTGCACAGTACATTGCTCTCCTGTACTGTATCATGCACAGTCTCACGTTTTCGTGGAACTGCAAGATCCTCCTCAAGCCACTCGAAGGTGCGTGGTTCGCGCTCCAATCCTCGTCTCCTAGTCATCCATAGACTGTGTTTCTCAACACCGCGTTGGTTGCCTTGCAGACATCAACCCTGTCGACATCCTCGAGGCCTCTAAGACGGTATCGTCTGACGAGGTCTCGCGCGACCTTGAGGCCGAACTGAACAGCGAGGCTGCACACACGTTCCGCGATCGGCTGGCAGTACCAGATGCCTCTTGCCGTGAGGAAGCCGACGGTCTCATGAAAGGCGCGAGAGGCGATAGTGGAGAGCAGGTTCCACCGATAGGCACTGTCGCTGCCTCGACTGCGAAGGGAACGCACGATGTACAGCGACCGAGGTCCTCAGACGCTGCTGCACGTAAGTTGCTTACATGGTGGTAGTGTATGGTTCAGATAACGATTGGAGGGGGTGCACTAACCACTCGGCGACTTTGTGCAGGCTCCAGAGCTGCTTCCCGTACGAGCGCGTACGAAAACAAGACGACGCGAGCTCCAACGCGGCTTTCGTCAGCCACAACACGTCCGACGCGGAGTCTCGTGGCCACATCGGCTGGTGCGTTCACTGGCGTAGCCTTCGGTGTGTCTGCACGTGAGCTGCTGTCGTGCTGTGCCGCTTTGAATCGGACTGTTGATGCCAACGAATCGTGTGCCAAGTAGACGTCCAACACGGTGACGGTGCCCCACCATCGTCACTCGATGGGAAGCTGAACATTCGTGGCAAGCAGAGCTTTCAAGGCCGCGCAGGAGGCAGCGACGTGCCATCTCAAGCGCAAGCGGCGACCGTAACCACATCGAACGGGGTCGTGCTGAGCGTCGGTGCTATGGACAGCAACAGCTTCCTCAACATTGTGTCGAAGCCGGGTCTGAACAGCAAGCGACGGTCGCTCACAGGCGCCTCCGCTCCGCAAGAGAGCGTACCGGGAAACATGTTCGACTTTGACCGCCTCCAGCCCCAGCAGACGTCCGCTGCTCGCCTGCTTCCTCGCTTTGCTGCGAACGGAGCGGCCACAAAAGCTGCGGTGGACGCGAGCGCAGCGAACACCGAGTATCTACGAATCAACCACGCGAACCTCGCGATGCAACAACGCCCGCAGCAACAATCGAGCAACAGCGTGGCCAAGGTCGACGAGTCCCGGAGCGGGTCGATGACAGGTACGTCTCGTCCGCATCGCTGCGTGGGGTCGGAACCTCCCAGTTGCTGGCTCAACGTCGCCTCACACCTATTGTTTGTCTGCTGTCGACCCAGTCGGCGACACGCTTGTCGGCTCGTCGTTGTCGCCGCGAGCGCGCTCTGCAACGCACAAGCGCGTCGTGTCACGGCCACTGACGAAAGCGAGCGGGAGTGGAGGATCGTCGGTGCACCCGACGTATCCGCTAGAGATGAACGGTGCTGACGTGCGAGACGGCGTACGCACTGCGGATCTAACCGTGGTGGCTTCAGGCAGCACCAGCAAAAGCCCCTTTGCAGAGCTGGTTGGCGTCGGAAGCGGCCTCCAGATGCCGCAGCTGTCTCCGCGAGCGAGCCGCACGCATCTGCTGCCGCCGCGACAAGAGCGCAGTGGAACCAGTGCGAGTCCGTCGGCGGTGGTCGACGGCCTCTTGTTAGGACTCGCGATCTCGTCGTCGTCCGTGCCGCAGAACAGCAGTGGACCCGTCGCGTCACCGCCAAAGACACTGAGGTCTCCAGTCGAGACGGTGTCGGCGACACCCTCACGGTATCATTCCGTTGGTGACCTCCCACTGCAGCTCCAGTATCAGCGCCAACCGTCCGCGACACCGAGTCAAGGAACCGTCAGCGACCCACTCCACGCTTCCCAACGGCATCTCCACCACCACCACGGTACGCGGCGATCGATGCTTGCCGACAACACGAAGCGGATACACCCACAACCGTTCGGTGCTGGCGTTCTCGGCCCACTCGCAGTACAGAGTGTGTCGATCTCACCTCGAAAGTAGGTGCCAGTACCAGTACAAGTACCGGTATTCCAAACAGTAATGGACAAAATACCAAAACTCAAATTTCGCGCTCGTCCTCTTCACTAAAAGTCGCAGCGATGACGAGCGACGCTGCACTGGACGCGATGGCCGCGGGCTGGTGGGACCGCCACTTCAGCGCGTTTGGCGACCGCATTCCGTTCAAGTCGCTCTTCTTCCCGCTGCTGCTACAGGCGTGCGAGGACGTCAGTGGCAGTCGTGACAACAACAGCGAGGAGCTCTCCCAAGACACGCTCGCGACGCTCGTGCGCCACTGCGTGGCGGAGAACGCGTGGATACACAACTTTGTCACGAAACGCGATGTGCGCACACCTGTAGCTCTTCACAACCTCTCGGACGCTGTGCGCTCGGCAATGGGAACTGACTGCCGATTTCTATGACGTGTGTCTCGTGGGTGCCGACGTGTATGCGTGAACCGGCCTACTCACGCAGTTCGTCCTGTTTGTCGCGCGCTTTGGGCCGCTCGAGCTCTCAATCACCAAGGTGCGTGCAGTAGCTGTCGGTAGGTATTGAACCAAGCGAGACACTGACAACGACAATGCCTTTTCGCAGGTCGTGAGCTGCTTCTGTGTGAATGGCGAGCTCGTCCCGTGGTTCCACGGTCTCCTTGGACGCGCAGAAGCAGACAATGTGCTCTCAAAGACGCCCACTTTGGAACCCGCCAGCGTCAGTCCACCCCATGGCAGCCAGGACGGCACGTTCCTCATCCGCTTCAGCGAGTCGCACCCGACCAAGTTCACGCTCTCGTACGTCAAGATCCACGGCCCGGGACCGCTCGCTGGCCGTCGGGAGCTCAAGAACTGCTTGATTGAGAACCTCGGCCGCCAGGGCTACGCACTCACGGACTCAAAGACACGCGCGTTCTCATCGATCCGGTCGTTCGTGCAGCGAAGCGCTGGGCGGCTCAAGTACGGGGTACGACTCGTGTATATGTGTGGGTTTGTATGGGACGAGGACGACAGAGCTGATAGGTGTGTGTATGTTGGGGCATCCGACAGGTTCCGTCCGAGGTCGCGACGCACTGCAACCGGGAGCTGGCGGAGATCCGTGCGACCCAGGACCGGCTGAGCAACGCGTACACCGCGTTCAGTGCAGAGACGTTCGAGCTGTCGCCAAGTGCGTCACCGAGCGCACAGGCGAACCGCTCGCTGCTCTTCAGTCAGTCTCCACCGCGGTACTCGGCCTCGCTGCAGGAGATGACAGGCCGCAACCGCAACAGCGTGGGCGATGGCGCGGACTGCTGCGCTGACAGCTACTCGGGCTTTACGCTCGATGCACTGACAGCGCCACTCGCAGTGACGACCAATGCAGTGGTTCACGCGACGCCGTCGTTCAAGCAGTCGAGCGCCTGTGCCGGCGACGACGACGCGTACTGCGAGGTTGGCCACTTCTTCAACGGCGTCGCAGACAAGGAGAATAACCAGCGGCGACACAACAGCGGCTTTGCTGGCTCGCTGTCGCAGCACCAACGGCCACCGCAGTCAGCCGACATAGGTGCGGACTATGGGAACTTTGTCGCGTTCGCTGACGCGTCGACGATTCCGTCGCCAGCTCTAGCGCTCGGCTCGCGAGTCACCGCAGCAGCAGTGACGCAGTTCCGGCAGCTGTCGCCGTCATCGAGACTTCCTCGTGCTGGATTCACGGCACTGGTGTCGCCGTCCCAGCGCCTTCAGCAGCGTCGAAGTGACGGCCACTACACACCGCCGTCGTCTCTCTCGATGCTATCGTCAGACGATGCGTACGGGACGTTCGAGTCGTTCGCGAGCACGTTCGCAGGAGAGTCCGAGGAGCTCGCCCGCCGCAACAAGCTCGCGCTGTCGTTCTCGAAGGCGAGTCTGGCGTCGTCGACCGCGTCGACAGCGTCGTTGACTTCGTTAAACAGCGACGATACGTACGGTTCGTTCGCGAGCCTGTCGATCACAAAGCCAAGTCTCCCAAACTCGGTTCCTGTCGGAGGCGACGACAAGTCGATCGATGGCGCGTCCAGGTCAGCAGCGGACTATGGGAACTTTGCGTCGCTTACTACCCCACACGACGCGACCGACCGTGACGTAAGAGCACTGTCGCCTCATCCGACACCTCTTCGCTTTCCGGCGTCAGGTTCGTTCGACGCTGCTGCTGGACGCAACATCAGCAACGCGAGCAGCGTTGCTCAGCAAACCCCACTCCGCCCGTCGCCTGTCGACACGGATGTGTACGGCAGCTTTGCGGCTCTCGCGTCGTCCAGCGTCGACAGCGACCGTGACGGGTTGTCCGGACGCTTCGAGATGCCACCTACACAGTCGTTCCCGTTCGAACCGAAAGTGAAGGAGTTGCAGGTGCTTAGCCAGTCTGCCAGTGACACTGCACTCAAGCCACCACCGCCACAGCTCCACCCAGTGTCGTCGCCGCTAGTCGTCCATGCCCACACCGCTGCGTGCTCTGCTCTCGAAGAGCTCAACGCGGGAATGGCGTGTTACCAACAGAAGCAGCTACTCGAAGCGCTCGCCCGCTTCACCCACGCCCAGGAAGTGGCGAAAGCGACAGACGACACAGTCGTCGAAGCGCGGGCGCTTGGGAACCTCGGCACTGTCTACCTCGACCTGCAGCGTCCTGTGCAGGCGGTCGCGTGCTACCAGCGCTGTCTCGACATCACGCGCAGTATCAAGGACGCCAAGCGCGAGCGTACGATCCTCAACAACCTCGTGCTCGCGCTCATGGTGAGCGAGGACTTTGACCGCGCGCTCGCGTGCTGCGAAGTCCAGCTCGAAATGACGACGAACGAGATCAACCGCCGCAAGATCTTCTCGCGCATGAGTCTGCTGCGCGAGAAGGCGACGCGTGCGGCACGGGAGCGGCACGCAGCGGCGGCGGCTAGGAGGGTTCTGTGAGAGAGAGAGGGCGGACGATGAGTGAGAGTGGTGGTTGGAATGGTATGTTGTGAGTCGGTTGGAATGCGTTGCCGAGCTGTCGTCGTGACGGCGCCGACATTGTTGTATGGTCACGCCTCTGTGTTATGCAGACGGGTTACAGCAGCACCGACTCATCCTGCTCCGACTCGTCTGGCTCGGACGCGACTGGAAGTCTTGGAAGTGCCGCCTTGGTCGACCCGGGCGTGTCGGCCACGAGGAGCGGGCGGAGCGTCCCGACAAACACGTCGTCGAGCGGCACTTTGCGGCTCATCATCTCGACCACCGGCAAGCTGCTGCTCGCGGACTCGCGCGCAGACGCGACCATGTGCTCGGTGACAGCGTCGAACTCGTCGGTCGCGAGCTCGAGCTCAATGAACGCTTGCCAGTCCTCCGCAAAGTCAGCCCACACGTCGTCGTTCCAAAAGACCTCGTCCGGGTGGTACCCTGCTGTGACGGCGCTGAGATGTGCAAGGCTGTCGCGACTGCCACCCCCGCTGTCGTTCTCACCGCCGCTGCTGTTGTCGCTCGGGTCGCAGTCGTCGCTGGATACGGCTCGCTGCGTCACTCGCTTCAGGCTCGACGCAAAGCCCACATGCAAGAGCAGCTCGACTGTCGTTGGGTCCTTGGTGCTCTGCGTACTCGTTGGCACGAAGCCGACACCACGCACGAGGCGCTGGACGTTCGCCGACAGGAGCGAAACCGCGTACATGCGACAGCAGAGCGCGCACATCTCGGGGTGCGAGTCCGACACGAACGAGTAGAACGACGACACGTCCACGTAGTCGCTCGTCGTGTCGGCATCGAACGGGAACTGCTTCGTCTTGTACGCGCTGAAAATGTCGCGCACTTTGTCGGCCGAGATGGGACTGAGCACAGCGGTCGTCGGCGACGCCGTTTGCTCTCCTGTTGGCGTGTCGGCAGCACTGGCAGGCGACTGGAACCACGCCGCAAAGAACGCTTGAAAGTACGTTGCGATCGCGTCCCACTGGAGCGCGTCGTGCGCCACGTTGAGCAGCGCTGTATCGAGGTGGAAGTTGAACACGTACGCGAGGAGCAGGACGGGGAAGTCGTACCGCTGCCACGCGACGCGGATGCGCGCTCGCATCATCTCTGCGAGCGGCTCGTGGAGCGTGCCGACCAGGCCGGCGTACTGCTGGTTCATGCGTGCGAGCTGGTACATAATGTGCGCGAGCGTGAGGCCGTGGGCGGGCGCGACACTAAAGTCCCCGCTCTCTGTAGGTCCTGTCGTTGTAGGCGCGGTCGTTTTCTCGAGTGCTCTCGCTCGGCCCCCATACACGAGCTCGTGGCTCTCCTTGAGCGGCAGCAAGAGCGTGTGCAGCTCCTGCAGCGTCTTCCAGAGCTTGCCGTCGTCTGCAAACACGAGCGCCTTGAGGCGGTGCGGCACGACGACCCTGTCATCGCCAGTCGAGCGACAGAGCGCAGTGATGACGTCGCAGTACTTGAGCAACGCGCCGACACAGTCGACAAACGAGTGCCAGTTCGCACGGTTCGGCAACGGGATCCGTGCGTCGTCACTGTCGCCACTTGCACGGCCGAGCGCACGCTGCAACGACGCGTTCGTAAAGTACGACGCGACGTCGATCGCGTGGCCGACTGCGGCTCGAAAGTGCGCATGCGTCAGGAGGCTGCCAGCGAGCACACTGAGCTGACGTGCAAAGCACGGAACGACCAGCAACGCACGGCGTTTCTCTGCACGACACGCGTACCGGGCTGCTGTGAGCGCGACAGTCGAGTCCGCAACAAGCCCCATGACTCGGATCTGCTGCGCTTCGAGCGCGTCGAGCACGTCTTCGAGCTCGAGAGCGAGGTGGGCGGCACTGTACGTGCGCGCTTGCGTCCCCATGTCGACTACACGGACGCACGCGGCGTCGCCGTTCGAGTTCACGAGCGCAAACGCGACGAGCTGCTGCAGGTCGAGCGTCGTCCAGCAGTTGAGACTGAGCGTGAGGCCGCCTTTGATGGTCGAGTTGTGCATCCCTTCTTTCACACGCTCGAGTTGGACGCGTTCGAGCCGAGTCGCTGCTTGGGCGAGGAAGTGACGGTCGCGCATCCCAGCCAGCACTTGGGACGACGAAGACGACAGTGGACCGAGACGACGCAGCAAGTACTGTAGTGCCGGGTCGTCGAACGCCTCGAGCGACAGTCCAGCGGCGACTGCGGTCTTCAACAGCTGCATCTTCCACGCCAGCTGTGCGTCGGATGTAGTACCAGCAGCAGCACTGAGAGGCGACTGAGGAGACGACGACGACGACAGTGGGCGGAGACGCTTCGGTGCGGGCGCGAGTGCGTCGTCGTCTCTGTCTCTGTCGCCCGGTTCGTCCCGACTGCTTCCAAGGAGACTGTGGCTGCCACTGCTGGTGAGGAGCGTGTGCTTCCCGAGCAGCTGAGCGTCTGGGTCGTCTGCGCGACTCGCTCCTGCGTCTCTTCGGACGCCTCGGCTGTGGCTCTCGACGCGACTCCTAGATACATGAACGCGCCTGTCACTCTCTCGTAGTCCGTCTTGCTGCTCCTGCTTACGGTCTCCGTCTCCAGTGCGAAGCTGGTGACCATCACTCTCAATGCCGTCGTCCGTCTGCTGCGTTCCATCCGCTGTGCCAGTCGGCTTTTTGCGCAGCAGGCGGTCGAAGCGGACCGCGTCTCGACGCCCGACGATCGCTCGCACGCTCTCGAGCACGCGCAACGGGCAATTTGGACAGTTTTCAATGTGCTTGAGCATGTCCACTGACACGCCGCGCGTCGGCGCCACGTGCGCTGCGCCGTGCTGCGCTACGCAGTACACGCAGAACGCGTGGTAATGGTACCGGTTGCGCTTCTCACCGCGGTGGAAGTGGGCCCAGAGCGGGTGCGCTGGCCGCCCCGTGCGCTTTTCAACCGACGCGCCCGAGCCGCTCACGGCTGCGGGAGACGCCGTGAGCATAGAGGGAGACCCACCAGATGCAAGTGGCGGTGGCTCTGGCGAGGAACTCGCGCCTGGGGCCGACGCATGCACATGGTCGCCATCCACTGGCGAAGTTGGTGTTGACATCTTGATGTCGAAAAGAACTGTCAACAATCATAATTGCGGGTCCAAAAAACGACATAAGCGTGGTTAAACTGGTACTTTAACCGGTATACCGGTAGCTCTAATAAAAATCGGAGTGAAAAAGATTTTTGATCATTGTCAAAAACTGTTCGATAAATGAATAAATGGATGAATGAATAAATGGACGTATGAATGGGCATGAATGAATTAGTATACGTATGGATGGACGGATAAATGAATAATTGGACGTATGAATGAACGTGTGAATGGATGAACGGGACAGTGCATTTATCTGGCATTCTCCGAACAAAATTGTTTCATGGGATGATGCGTGCACGAATCACAAATGTATGAAAGAAAGTATTGCCGTAAGATTGTCAGACAATCTACAAAAGAGACTCTGGGAGCGTGACAAAAGGAAGGGAGCACATGACTTGAGGGAAGGTATCAACAGTGCTCGGAGCCCGACGGATCACTACAGGAGTGCAGCATGGAGTCCGACGGCTGTCAGCGATAGGCAGCCCAGCCGTGTCGATCGTGCCTTTCATGCATTCAGTGGTGTCTGCAAGGGTGTTGGTTGTTTTTTGTTTAATAACAACCTAAGACCTGAAGAATGACGACACGAGCAAGAGCGCCAAACTACCGCAGAGAAGCATGTTCTAGAACAACATCCGTCGCGTCCACTCACGCTTGTATCGCGCAAACATCTCTGGGTTCGACGCGTGCGGAGACGGTCGCGCTTGCTGCTGCTCATCCGACAGAGTTGTTCAGTAGTAGTAGATGTTGCCGCACCTCAGATCGATGTCTCGCGAGGCCGAGCAGTCGTCAAGGAAGGTATACAGTGGCTTGGCCTCGATCTCTTTCTCGCCTTCCGTTTTCGCGTCCTCACCACCGCCGTCGTCCGCCTTGGCCTCCTGTGTCATGCTCTCGAGGAGCACCTCTTGGCACCGAGACCAGACAGAAAGAGCGACGTACGTTGGGTTCTCTGACGCCTGGATCGCCGTGGCGTTCCCACGCGTGAGCACGATCAGGTCGTCGCGCTTCCCTTCGAGACACACGCGCAGCGTGCGAGTTTCGCAGTATAAGTCGTTGAACTTGACTGCGAACTGGTTCTCGTAGTCGTTCCTCGCGGCCGTCTCGATCGCGCCGAAGATGTTACCCGCGAGGAGCACGACGACGTAGCTGGCACAGATAAGCACGCGGACCCAGCGCTTGTCGTCGTCACAGGCGACGAATGTGACAACCGCCACCACCGGCATGATCGCCAACATGGTGGCCCCCCATGCAGTGAATGTCGTCACAGACCGCGGCGTGAAAGTGTATCTTTCGTTGAGTGCGCGGTTGTCGACAAGGAATGGCAAGATGATGTACCACGCGATAGTGAGGAGCACCGCAAACACCACGAGAATTCAGACCACTTGGTGGTTGCGGTACTTGGTTTCCTTGCTTGGCGCGTCGACTTCGGATCGGGACATGTACGGAGTGGATGCTTCGCGAGGCATCGGCGCTGGACTTGGTGGTGCAAGCAAGGTGTTTGGATGTTTCAGTCGGATTGAAAAATGAGTGGTTCATGTCAAAGTTGCTATTCAATGTTGTCACGACTGAATGCAATACTCAAGCGCTTCAACGTGGAATGCGGAACCAAGAGCGACGCCTGTGCACCTGAGGAGCCTGCACAACCATACGCCACCGAAGTGGCCTGTGAGTGACGGTCGTGCGCAGTTGACCATTGTCAAACAGAAGACATGAAGACGTCCAGGTCCCGAGGCTTGAACACAGTGCGAAAAGAAGAGGAGATAAATCAGACAGGTGCTGCGTTGCGCGACAGCACGAGCGGTCGAGTATCGTGGCGAAGATGGCACACGAAAAGTTGGCGAATGTTGAGCGAAGCGTCGACATCTCGATCCACGGTAATTCCACAGCTGCCATTATGTCTTGAACAATGGAGAACACGGTGAATCTTGACGGAAGTCGTCTTGCCGTCAGGCTTCTGCCGATGGTGCCTCATGTTGATGAAGTGGTTGTTGCGAGCATCGGGCGGTGTGTCTTGTCTGGATGGGCAATCGTGGTGAACTTGGCTTGTCCTGAACTCATCAATTGACACGACTTTGCAATGTGTCTCTCGTCGAGACGCAAACTTCTTCACAGGAACACTGTTACAACACCCTTGATCGCGCCTCCGTTGCCGCCCCAATTGCCGTACCCGACCACTGTAGAGCCCCCAGACAGCACTGTGAGGCGGTTCACGAGCTGGCCGAGCTTTCGAGCGCGAGGCCGTGGTGACGGAATCGCAACTGTCGGTACTGTTGACGCATTTCAAACGACAGCAAAAGATCTTGCACGCAGGAAACCGTCACCGCGTGCAGCTTTAGCTTTCCGAAAGAAGCCGTATTACCGCTTGTCGTTGTCGTCATCGCTCGTCGAATGTCATGGTTGCTCGCCTGCCACCTCTCGATGGTTCTTTGTCGTCTGTCGAACTCGGCGTCTGTGTAGTATTCTCTGGCTGAGCATCGCGCACTCCGCCCACTTGTGCTAGAAGCCACAAAGAGCATCTTGCGCCCAGGATCCAGCCCCCACAGCTCAGGTCATGTGGATACTGAGCTTGAGCCGAGACTGATGGCGGAGTCGCGATTGCTGCTAAGAAGGATGCGTGTGGATGTGATGTGAACTCTCCGGAGCACACTAACCGCGAAGCCACCAGTAAGGATCTGATACCCGAACGATCGGTGTGGTGTCGTGTTGGATGTTCGCTCATGCTGGTCGATCTTAAAAAATCGCCTCCATTGGTCTTGAATGCTCGCATCCCACTTGGTCTTGGTCGGTATGGTGAACAGCCGAGTCGTGCTCCTTTGAGAAGCTCAATTGCGCGCGTCCACTCAGCACTTGGTGAACTATTCATGGTTCGTCCATGAGTCGAACCCGCTCGTACGCATCGATCTCAGAGTTGGCGAGTAGAAGCAACGAGCGAAACCCGGTTTTACACATCGTGTGGTACGACGCGCGAAAGCTGTCTTTCAGTGGTAGAAGGCTGAATAGTCGTCGTGGCTTGCATTCTGACTGCTTACTCCGATCTTGGCGCCTGAGGTCGTTGTTGAGACCCTCGCGGTGCATCAGGATCTCAAAAGTGAGCGGGAGCAGGAGGTTGGCGTCAGCGGCGTATTGGTTTGTCCCGTCTTGCGTGCGTGGGGTCACCGTGTTGATGCGACGACGGCGGGGTTGCCACCAGTGTAGACACCGCGTAGCACCGGATTGCATGCCGCGCATGCGTCCTGTCCAGAGAGCACCGCCGAATCTTGGATGTACTGCTTGAGCCGTGTGAAGAAATTCCCTGTGACGTCGTTGATTGCCGCAGTCGTCAACCGTCGAGCCAACCAGTCCACCCAGCCTGAGAGCAGCAACCACTTCACCACTCGTGCTGCACTGCATCTTGATTGGTTGTAGACATCCAGCGACTCCGCCAGGTCGTAAGGGAGATGGCTTCTTAACGGGGAGCTTCCCACTGCAGCGATGCAGTGTCGAAAGAACGTCTGATTAAAGGTTGGTATCGGCAGTTGTAACTTGCAGAGACGAGCCACGTGGACGTTGGCCAGCAGAGACGCTTCCAACTTGAGCGTGTTCAGGTCCCGCATGACGATCTCCCACGGCAGCAGTAGTCCAGTCTCAGTGCAGAACGAACGAAGAGTTGACTTCACAGCAGAACAGCGGCGTTCGTTCGCCTGGTCCTCGTTGCTGTTGTTTATCTTGCGACGCTTGACCGTTGTCGTTGTTGTCCTCGCATGAGACGAAGGGCGGCCGCGCTTCTTCATCTTGAACATGTCTAGTTGAAGAGTGTGCTGTGAGGGAGCTCTTGCACATTCTTCGATGTGCTACCAACGCGACCTTTCATCGAAGAGTCGCATTGGTTTCACGGGTTGTTTTGTAACGATTATGTCTTGAATGAATATGTATGGAGCGGGATGGGTCTCATGTAGTGACGTCGTGAGTGCGTTCCTGGATGGCGCCGTCCCGGAGTGATGGAGCTTTGAGAGCGCGTGTGCGGAAGTCACTGGCCTGTCGATGCTCAAGCGACTCGCAGCGCACGAAGCGAGTGTGATTGTGGCTGCAGAGGCCCAAGTGCGTGGCTTGAGTTCGTCGCATGTGATTCTCGACCAGTTCTATCACAAGTTCCTCGCTGCAAAGGGATTCAAAGCAGCGGTCTGCTGAGCCGAAGACCTGGATGTGGTGCGCTGGATCTGCTCCGAGTATCATCCGCGCGTGATACCAGTGATTGCGATTGTCGAGGCTGCGACAAAGGGACGAGTGCGCGTGCTGCAGTGGCTGCTCGAGAGTTACCCGGACGTAACGCCAGGTGTCTATCTGACGAAGCTGGTTGTTGTGGGTGGGCATGTCTACTAGTTCCACGATAGAACGTCCTCACGGAAAGCCACATTCAGGACACGATGGACTTGGTGCATACAACATATTGGATACACTTTGGTGGGGCAAATTGTGTTTGGATATTTAGCGGATACAGTTCTCAACTGTGGTGGGGCAAACTGCGTTTGTCACGACAAAGTTGGTCAAAACACATCCTTTTTGTACTGTATCGGCCACACACAATGCGCTGGATGGTGATTGTGAATCCACAAAATATCCACAAACCGACCGAATTCACAGTCTGACATCGTTCCAAGCGACCAGTGTGCACATGTCCAAACAACCAAGTTGTGAATGGTATTCTCTCTAAGCTCTGTTTGCTCACGTCTGGCACTCATCTGTCGTCTTGGTGTCGATATTCCATCCTGAGTACTTCCTCCGTTCCCAAAGAGTTGTCATTTATCATTTTGACAAAGCGTCACTCTCATGTTCTTGCAGCTGTGGACATGAACGTTTCTGTTAAATACTCGTCTGACGAAGACGAATCGGGTGGTGTTACTTGTCGTTCAGTTTTGCAAAATAACCATCTCGATCTAAACCCCCCTCCCACCACCCAAAAGTACTTGCAATTTGGATACAACCAAAAACAAATGGCATCCACTGACGCACACGTCAAAACAAAGCAAGAGTGGAAAAGCAAGAGATCGAGCAGCACCAGCAAGAGCACGACAATGATGAACGACGTCTTCATAGTTTAGTTGTACTGTTGAAGTCGATACTGCCTGCATCAGTGGAAGCAACGGCATCACCACCAGATACAGCTGCATCTGCTGGGGGTGCCGTTGCTTCCTCTTGCAGTTGTTGCTAAACGCCCTTGACACTGGTGTCTCCTTCTCCTTTTTGCTTTTTGCCCTTCAGAGCTGCTCAATCTCACCACAAAAAAACTTCACAAACAGACAAGTTGCCTGTTTTTAACCGAGTCGGATATGACAAGAGTTATACGGTATACCGGAACGGACAACTTTTCTGGAACGCAAGACAACAGTGGTACATGACAGCTATTCGGGAAAGGAGGTGTACTTCAGTGTGTATCGCAGACATGGTCATGTCGAGTGGGCGACTCCAACTTTCTGACCAACCTTACTGTCCGTTGTTGGGACGGCTGAAGAGCGAGTACAGTATGTGATGGTAAGCACCAAGACTCCCATTTGGCATGTTTGACACTGCTGGTTTCTATAGTGGCTACACTGGACCTGTCATACCTAACGCCGACTGCTCGAGGGTGTAGCCATGAACGCAGACCCGTTTTCTTGCATCCAGTCCTTGAAGACTGCCTCGATCTCTGGCTTTGGGTGCTTCCACTGCGTGGATCTACCAACGACGCCACACCGATCGCTACTTCAGCTTCATACACTCATGTTCCTCACACACCAGACTCTCTGTGGCAAGAGAACACCACTATCCGCTGGCAAACAGCACGCACCGCTCGGCATGATTGCAAAAGTACGGCCGGCCCTTCTCCGTCAAGCGCGTTTCCCAGCCGCTAGGGAGGTTGAGCTGGAGGAACTTCTTCATCTCTTTCCAGTTCATCTTCTTTGAGCGCATTGACGTTGTTGCGGGACTCCGCGGGGCGGAAATAGGCGGCTCTACCGGTGGCTCCTTCAAACCCAACAGAGACCGTCAGCGTCGCTGCGTCGTCTGCAAACGACCGCGCTTCGCTCGCTCACTCACCTTCGCTGGTCGCTCTGGAGAACTCGTCTCAGATTGCGGCGGCGTTGGGATAACGTGAAGCGCGCTTTCCGGCTGCCTCAGCCTCACTTGAGCCACACTCGCGTACGCGTCTGCGTCTCCGCACAACTTGATGAAAAAGTCTAACGGACCAAGTGTGCGAGTGAGCGCGTGGCGAGCACACACTTCTCACGCACGTCGTCAGCACGTAAGCTATCGATCGCACCTTCAATGCTGACCCTTCCCCGTGTTTCAGGGTCCAAGATGCTCGCCACAACCTTGCGGTGCTCCAACGAAAGGCCGAGTCCAAAGTCGACGAGTACATCGTCGAATGCAGCGAACGATACCTACCGAGCGAGCCCGTGAGTGGATGGAGTAGTGAAGAGGCCATCAGAGTCGCATGCACACACCTTCCCTGGAACGTCTGCAACAGCAGCGAGCGCTTTCTTCAGTCCATTGTACGGACGTTCGGAGCACCGGCTGCTCAAAATGTCCTTCATAGTCGAGAAGATGTCGTGTGCCGATGCGTTCGCACCGAGTGCCGCTTGCTTCAGGTTCGCGATGGCTGCGGATGGTATCCGTGCCTCGCGTTCCCGCACCGCCTGCTCTTCGACCCGGTGGAGCGCCGCCTGGAGAACAGCCACTCTGGAGCACACGCCTGTTTAGCATCCAGCAGCGCCGACCAAAGGCGGCACGCATCATCCTACACTAGCGTTCGCACGCGGCCCCGTACCTCTGCTCGTGTTCCTCGTGCTGTTGGCGTTGTTCGTCGAGAGCGCGATCGAGTTTCCAACGCCACTGCGTCGCTTCATCCGTCACTGCTGCACTCGACGAGACTGCGAGTTGCTGCACTTGCGAGCGCAGGACGCGAACTTGCTCGTTCGCCTCTCGTTTCGCGCTCTCGCTCGTCTGCAGCGCCTCCTCGAGCTCTCGAGCGCGCTTCTGAGCCTGCAGCGTGACGTTACCTTGCACTGGCGCGTGGTTCTCAAGCGGACTGACGTCGGCGCTTGTTGAGACAGCTTCAGTGCCGCTCTTCACCTCCACGAAACGGCTCCGACTCTGGGTTCTCCCTTCCATGCCTCCGTTTGTCAGTGCCAGTGCGACGTCACTCGCTTTCTTTGCTTCAAACCGCACAGCGACGTTGATGAAACCGGTTGTCTTTGCGCTGTTCAGTGGGTGTTGGAGCGCGAACCAGTCGTCGATACTGTGCCCTTCCTGGGCGACCGCCGAGCCGATCGAGACCTCGCACTCGCCAATCAAGCGCTCGGTCTTGGCTTGCTTGTTGAACACACGCACCAAGATCTTTGGCGTCAGCGTCGCTCCGAGTCGCATGCCTTTGAGGATCGTGAGCCACTCGCTCTCAATGTTCCGGCTGCTACTCGGTGCGAAGAAGTCACTTGCCCAGTCGGCAGGGTGGCCTTCCACCGCGTACTCGCACGCTGTGAACGGGTCGTACGCAGTGCAGTAGAGCCTCGGCGTGTCCCCTCGCCCGGCCGGCTGTGCTCGCCGTACGCTAAGCACAACAAAGTGGCCTGTGGAGTGACTGGCCGCGTCCACCACGAACGTGACCGGCTTCGTCGTGCTCGTCCCGCCTGGCACCGCCGACACTTTGACAGTGTCCGTGTACACGACTGGTCGATCGATGCGCTGATCGCACAACTCAGGCTCTCGTAGCACGATCTGTCGCTTGCAGTTCCACCGTGCAGTGCCGGTCGTACCAGCCCGGTCAACGTCAGTAGCGAAGACGTCGCCTTGCGGACAGACCTCTACGACCGCGTACGTGTCCTGGTGGCCAGCGAGGACTGCTTGAAAGTCGTCCCATGGACTAAGAAACGACGCGTCCTTCCCCACCACTTCGTACCGCACCTGCAGTGACGAGTCCGTGTGCTGCATCAGCGAAGCCAGCGCGCGAGACGCAGGCGACTGGCGTGCTAGCGCCTCTGCGACAACATGGTGGAAACTGGGCCGCTGGAGCTGCTCGAGGTAGTCCCCGTCGATCGAGAGCTCCAGGAGCGCCGACGATACGGACCAGAAGAACGGGAGGTCTGCGCGTGCAAGGGACGCTCGGAGCGTCGCAACAAAGCTGTCGCCTTCGACCAACGTCAGGAATGGAATCATCCCGCGGTGGTCGGTCGGTGTCGACACGTTCGCACTTGTCGCAATCCGGAGTCTAGAGATGAGCGCGAGCATCTCGTCGTTCAGACTCGGGTAGCACGCGTTGGTGATGACCGCTGTCGAACTGGCCGAGAACATTCGTTGCTCGCCTAAGCTCTGGTCGCTTCCTGTGTGGAGCGCACGCGGGAAAGAGCGCAGAAGGTTCTCTCGAGCGTACTCGTGCTCGCCAAGGATAAAGTCCATCTGGAACTTGAAGATCGGCTCGATCACCCGCACGACGAGCGTCTTCTCGACTGCCGACACACTCACCAAGTAGTGCTGGCGTCCTTGACAGAGTCGAAGGAAGTTCACGAGCGCTTGGTCGAACCGAGCTTCGAGCTGCTGGATCGTGGCAAAGCGGACGAGCACAGTGAACAAGCTGAACGTCACGAATCCGCTCGCCGCGTCGTTCGCGCTCGCTTCCCCGCTCTTGAGGCGAAGTGCGTCGAGAGCCAGCGCCATCTCGAGCTTTGCCAGCAAGCACCGCAGCACTGGGCTCGTCGACGCACCTCCAGCCGAACTCACAGGAAGCGCAACATAGCCAGCACCAACGAGCGTGTCCAGGAAGTCGCGTTGGTCGATGCGCTCGGAGGTTTCCAGTCCAAAGACAGACCTCCATACACTCTCGCAGCTATGACTGCCGCTCAGCTGCTCTATGAGCGAACGAACACGCTCACACACGGTACCGACATGAAACGCAGTGAGGTGTGGGATCGCAGTCGACCGGATGGAGAACAAGAGACACTTGAGGACATCCCCACTGCTCTTTAGCTCCAGCACCGCGTCGTCTTCTGGGTGTTCCGTAGCCAGTGTGGTGCGTTGCGAACGACTGGCTCGAGCAGCGTGCAGCTCATGGAAAGCGACTGCGTTCCCCAATCGCTGGAGCAACGACACGGACAGGTGGAGCCCGACAGCGTCTCGGATCTGCTTGCACGTCGCGACTGCGTCCTCCTTTCGCGTGTTCCACTGGAGTTGCTGGAGGATATCGCACAGCGCTTCTCGCTTGCTCGGGTCTTCTAATGTGAGAGCGTCGAGTTGAAGAATGACGTCCCTCAGCGACGCCCCAGCACTAGTTGACCCATCGCTTTGAGAGTACACCCACTGCTCCTTCGACTGGAGGAGCATCTCGACATACGCCATGAAGTTTGCAAAGCCCACGGATCCGTCCATCGCCACCGAAGATGCGGACTCGATCCGACACATCAGCAGCTGCGTGTCGTCTGGACCGAGGTGGAGCCCGAGTGCGCTTGCAAACACAGTAAACTCGTCCTGGTCGATCCGCCCGCTCCTGTCCGCATCGAAGCGCTCAAAAACTTTTGCGACAGCGCTTGGACTACAGCTTCCTCCGTCGTCTGCCGCATCCGACAGTCTCAGGCTCAGCACTCTGGTGAAGAGGACCGTCTCAGTCTCGGCATCATACCCAGTGCTGCCAGCCTTATGCAGTGTCGCATCGTGGAACACGCGTAGTGCGTTCGGCTTTGTACTGTTCTGCGTACGCAGCCAACGACTTGTGGACGCACTGAACTCGTACGCGTCGAACGCAGCGCCGATGATTTCGTCCAGTGTCCGCGACACTAGAACAGCAAGCTCGGCAGCAGTGAGCTTCGCATCTTCGCTTGGACTCGACCACCCGCTGTCGCTTCCTGTAGACGATGCGCAGAGGAGCCGCTCTCTGTCCACGTCTCCAGCAACGAGCTCGTGCTGGAAACACTCGTCACAGAACTGCTTCCGCTCGGGAAGAAGCTGGAAACAGGGCTTGCAGAACGAGTTCGTGCACTTGGCGCCAGCGCACGCGAATGCAGGGATAGCGCTGGCTGGCGCAGCTGATGACTCGCTCCGACCTCCGAGCAGCACGCGCGAGCCGCAGTCGACGCAGCTCACGAACCCCGAGCCGCTCTTCCGCCCACCAATCAGTCTCGGCAACGCCGCGGTCTTCTGCCTGTCGCCGATTGCCGCTAGCTTGTGCGCTTGTAGAGTAGCTAGCCGCTCGCGCCGTTTCTGCTCCAAGACCTTCATCCGCTCCGACTTGTGGAGTCCTGACTCGAGCGTCGATGGCTGAGGCTGGAGCGCAGCTGCTCCAACGTCGCTGGTGTGAGAGTATACTGTACTATAGAGTTCCACTGGACTATTGAACAGCGGACGGGCTCCGGTCTGTGTAAGATACTCGGGCTCTGCCACCTGGCTGTCGCCGATCGTGGTTGCAGCTTGGCGACGACGAGAGAGCTCTTGTGCCGTGTACTCTGGCGCTGAAAAGTGGACCTTGCGCTGCTGTCGGCGGTGCGTTCCGCCTCTCCGCAGCCTCGCGTCGCCTCCCAGGTCCTTCGCAGCCCGCACGTCGATCTCGAGGACGCCGTGCTGATGGAGCTTCTCTGGGACGTCGTCGTCTTCGACCTCAGGGACCTCGCAGGCCATCTGGTCTTCCTCTATCTCTCGCTCAAACAAGCGCACGAGTTCGTCCGTGTAGATGCTCCCGCTGTTCGTCGCGTCCATGGCGCTAAAGAGGACGTGAAACTTCTCGTCGCTGAGCTCGTCGGGCTTGAATCCGAGCGAGACGAGTTTGCGACGACAGTCGCCTCTCTTGATCGTCGCGGACTTGGCAAACTCGATCTTGACCTCGCGAAGTCCAATGTTCTTGCGCTTGGCGTGGCTCAGGAATTCTTCCCGGGTGTCTTCAAACTTGCGCCGCTTCTCCATCATCGTGATACTGTCGACGACGAGGCCGGACGCGACACTTCCTTTGTTAGGAGTGCTAGCAAGCGAGTCGTGGCTTGGTGGAACAAGCGCGTTGTTGCTGCTACTAGTGGCGCCGTCCTCGCCTTCTTCTTCTTCGACAATCTTCTCGCCACCCTCGAGACTGAACGCCGACATGTCCGAGTACACTGAGACCCAGAAGCTCCCGACGTTCGTTTTTCCAGTATCTTTTTCCTAATGCCCCCACACACACCACACCATTGTATGTGAACTTCATAACCACAATACGGTCGCAGCCTCCATGCTGGTTCAAATCAGGACAAACGCACTGTCCGCATGTACATGCTTGGGACAATGCAGTACCGGCCAGGCTCCATCGTCACGTCTACCTGAACGAACAGAAGAAGCAACCGATCAGCACAAGCAGCCTACACGTATACAGCCACGCGCATGACGCACCGAGACCGCCTGTTTGAAGGTGTACGCGGGCTGGGGCGTTCCGTCCGCATCAATCTCTGCAATGACGGAGCCAGGGATAAGCGCTGGCGGTAGGGTCTCTGGTCGAATCCCGTTCTTGAATTCGACTCGGTCTTTCTCTTTGTACAGTCGGTAGTACGCGTCATGCTTCCCAGACGGCTCCTTGATTTCAACCCGGTTGCTCTTGTCGCCCTTCACCTGCGTGAGCGAGCAGATATGGAAGCCAATCGGGATGATCTTGACGTCCTGTTTCCCACGCGGGTCTTCTTGGCTCAGTGACACGAAGAGGTGGCACCGCTTCTCGAGCCGGAGCTCAAAGTGCGGGTTGTTGATCCACGTGCTCCGGGTCGTGTTCCCGCCGTTGGTGCGCTCGTCCCAGTAGCCTTCGACCCGCTTCCCATGCCAGACGTCGGGAAAGTCTGTCAAGCAACCACACAGAGTGGGGGAGTCTAGTGTGAGAAGCCTTGCCAAGACACCAGCCAGTCCATCTTTTCGGTGATTCGTGTCTCCGACCTGACGTCACGTACCGATCCCAGCGAAGAAGTGCGTAAAGTACTGCATCCACGCGTCGTACGACATGAAGAACGTGCCGTCACTCGCGTTCACGTCAGTCACTTCCTCTTGCGAGATCTCGTCGACCTTGAACTCGCCCTTTATCGTGACGCTGAGGAAGAGGCGCTTGGTGGCGTTCCCGCCGACTTTGCGCTTGAGGACCTTGAAAAACCGTTCGACCGCGTCCTGGTTCTCAATGCGCTCGTCGCTGGTGTCGGACCACGCACCAGTCTGATGAACAGCAGCCGTCAAGTTACGGTCAGTCCATCCAGTAGGTATAATGAAGAACTGAACCATGCGGATGGCCCCCACGCACCCATTCCCCCATTCCCCACGGGTTGCGCAGCTTCACGAGGTCGACGAGCTCGCCTTTCACGGCCTTGATCTTCGCCACGTCGACGAGCGCGTACGCGTGCTTGAAGTAGAGTCCGTTGCCTGCGCTCGACTCGGCAGCGACGTTCTTGTCCCCCGTGGGCGGCGGCTGGATCGAGCAGCCCATGAGTGTCCCGGACGCCTTGTACTGCTGCAGTTTGAGCCAGAACCCGTCTCCTTTCTTCTCGCCTGGCCGCGTCGGACTGAATGGGCTCTCGCCAAAGCCCGGGTACCCTTCTTTCAGGATCACCTGCTCCGAGCACATGCCCGTGAGGTCGTTTAACGCCACGTCGACGAAGCCCCCAATGAGCGCTTCGTAGCTCCCGTGCAGCTTCGCGTACGCTTTCTCGAGCAGCGAGACCCTGACGAGTGTGTGAGACGTACGACCCTGTGCAGAGACGGCAGTAGTTGCTAGTAAAGTGGCGTACCAGAGCTCGTTCGGGTCACGGCACCGCGCAAAGTACGGTTTGCCCGCTTTCGTCTTGGAGAAGCCGAACACAGGGAGCAAGTCGTCGATGATCACGTAGTGCCAGACAAAGTTCTGTCTCCACGAACGACTCGTGTGTCATATTCAGCTGCTCCCATCGCCTCGTGTGCAGCAGCGAAGTAAGCGACGGTCGTACCTTCATGAAGCGACAGACAAAGAGTCCGTTCGTCTTGTACTTGTCGCCTCGCCAGAACGTCTGGTCGAGCAGGTCGGAACGTGTCGCTACGACACTCAATGCACCTGCGTACAGTAGTAGCACCCACCCGCCACAGAGCACATTGCATGAGTTCACAGCCGAT
Source organism: Globisporangium uncinulatum (assembly GCA_023333755.1). Lineage (NCBI taxonomy): Eukaryota > Oomycota > Peronosporomycetes > Pythiales > Pythiaceae > Globisporangium > Globisporangium uncinulatum. The sequence continues at coordinate 6,048 of JAASFJ010000132.1, read as the reverse complement.
ACGACACGCAACAGAGGCTCCGACACAGTTCGCACTTAGGAACCAGCAGTCGCCCAAGTTCCCTTGGATCACGTCTCCCGAGCACACGCCGTCAGCAAAAAGACGGGCTTGCGACGCAAAGATGCGACTTCCAGACCCTGCGATAAGCTGTGCACTGGTGCTGTCGTCGTTGTCGTCTTGCTTGTCGTCGTCATCGTCACCGTCTTGGTCGTCGCTATCGAAACACAAACCAGCTTGTGTGAAGTCCTGGCGCCACGCAGCCCGAGTCTCAGGCGTGGCATTCAGTCAACAGGCGGCCACTGTACCCCTTGTCACTGTCGGCCGCGTACGCTGGCCGCTCCCACCGCAGCTTCTCGCTCTTGAGCAGTCCGAGCACTTTCACTTGGTGCTGCGACCCGCCCTTGGACGGCAATGTGGGGCCGCGCTTACAGAGAGCAGCCGCCCCACTTGGATCCACAGCGCTCGGGCCAAACGTTGGGTCTGCAAACCCTTTCGTGACGGGGTCTACGAACGCTTTGAGCACGCGCTCGACCTTCTCCTGGAGCAGCTGGTCGGCTAATCGGAGGCTGCGCATGAGCGCTCGGCCAGCGAGACCGCGGATCTTGATGGCTACGACTGTGTCCTGCTGCCCAGAGACCACTGAGACCCCGAGCTTCTTGAGCTCCTCCTCCAAGCCACGGAGATCGAGCGCCATCGCCCCCGAGTGGACGGACAGCGACGCTATAGAGCGAAGCTAGTGAAGCGTCGTTTGATTCCCAAAGTCAAAGTCACGATACAACTCCACCTACTTATTCCTACGCATACTCATACTTCAGTACTTCATACTCCCTATTGCTGTGATTTGGGGGAGGACTGACTCCAGCAGTCAGCCCATCACACTACCCACCAGGAGTGCTCCCATCGATCCCGGCAGCTCGGTGATCTCACCAGAGAGATAGAGCGCTGCAAACAGCAGCCAGGGGGCGAGCAGCGCAGACACTGTGAGCAGCGCAACGACGCGAGCGGTCTTCGAGCTCCCTGCATCGAGACTAGGAGGGTTGTCGGTGTTGTCTTCGCTCTGGCTGTCATCGTCTGAATGGTGTCCATAGACGCTGCGTTCGCGCTGTTGCTGCTCCTCGCGAGCGCGCGGTCGATCCAACAGATTCAATAGCCGCTCGTGCAGCGCTTCGGCCGCGTTCGACTCGCGGCTGCTCGAGTGCTCACGACTCCGAGAGAAGGAGAATCCACTAGAGGGATCGCAGCTCCGAGATAATGAGTAGCCGCTCGAGTGGCTGGTCGTCTCTTGTACATTCTCGCTCGCAGCTGCAGTGCGCTCGTTCGAGAGCGCGCTCGCTGATGTGGAGCTACGCTGTATGGGGCTCCCGCCGTCATACACGTCTTCACCCAGGAACCGGAGCAAGTCGCTCGTGATGTGCTCTCGCAGGAGCTCATTGCGCGCTGTGCCTTCAAAGACCGCCCCAAACATTTCGCTGTGAGGACGTTGAGGGCTCGAGCTCTGAATTTGCGTACACTTGTTCCTGCGTCCCAGCGGACTCGTGCGCTCGAGAAGCTGGCCCGGGATCATCGTCTTCAGACTCTGCAGCAGAAACGATACGCGTGCCGCTTTCGCGTGAGCCAGCTCCGTTGTACGCGTATTCGCTATAGAACGCACGCACGCACCTCGTAGTCGTTCCGCGTCGTTTCCACCGCCACCAGCTCCGACACTGTGCTAGCAAACGACGCAAAGTCCTGATAAAAGCGCTTGTGGTTAGTAGTAAAGTGCGTCCACGTCCTGAAAGCAGACCCACGCAGTGAAAGCGTACCTTACGAGCCGTCTCAAAGACAAAGAGCGATGCGCCGTCGGTCCGGAACTTGCGCTTGGTGTGCACGTACACCAAGCAGCTCTGCTCGTCGTGCTCAACTCTCTCAACACACGCGGCCGGGATGTTGACCACTTTGGTCTCGTGCGCGTGCTTCTCGTAGAAGCAGAGCGTGTCGCCACCGACGTCCACCCAGCCGTCAATGTGGATGCGCCGCTGCCACACAAACGCAATCAGGACGCGTTACGAAGGACAGTGCATAAAAATTACGTACCAGAGCGCTGGCGTCTCGCTCTGATCCCCAGCACTTGCTCACGCGGAACGCTTGGCAGAGATTCGTGCACGCATTGAGAGCGTTCACATGCGCCCGTGCAGTCTTTGGATCTCTCTGTGGACAACAGCAGTCGCACAGAAACAGCCACCCACACTCCAGTCTGTCAGCTGCCGTCTTCTTCCATCCTACAGTCCAGCACACACGCCTCTGTTGTTGGACTGGACTATACCCAGTCGATCGGCTCGTCCACAGCCAGCAGCTTGGCGACTCGCGTGTCAAAGTGGCGCGTCGAGCGCTCAAAGCGCTGGAGCGCCGTCGCACACGTGGGCTCGCGCGAGCGTTTGAGCCAGTGTAGTACGCCAGACACGCCCATGAAGTAGAACTGCTGGAGCGGGAAGTAGGCGGTCGAGAGCAGCGCGTCCACCATTTTGATCATCAGAAACGGTTCGCGCGCAGCAAGCGCAGCGATCGTGTGCGCGTCCACAACGTGCAGTTGCTGCCACATTGCAATCGCGTGCTCCATGCGGGAGTTCAGTGACTCTGAGTCGTCTACTGCGACAGCTACGAGCGCTGCCAGCTCTGCCGACGCCTACCAGAGTGGCGGTTGGTTACTTGCGTGTATCTACAGACGGCAGTAGGAGAACAGGAAGGAGATGATGCAGCGATTAGCAACCGCGCGCACCTTGCGCGAGTGCTTGGCGTGCCGCTTGCCATCGTCCGAGTCGCTGTCGCGCTGCCGGCGGCGCGAGCCCCATGTCGACGTTCCCTGAGTTGCTTCTCGCATTGTTGGGTTGAAGTGGAAAAGGAAACTGGGAATGAAAAGGAAACTGAGAATATGGTGACTTCGGTATTGAACAAGTTACTTATACAATTACCGATTTCTTAAACCGGTAATTGAGCTTCAAGCTATCGTTTTGTTCTGTTTGGTCACAGGCGCCAAAATGACCAATTTACGAGGTAATGACCTCCAGTGCTGGAGCCAGTGTGACGCATTCCAGCCGACGCTGTGCGCCGTCACCGCCAAGCCCGCGGGCACATTTAGCGTGACGTTGCACAAGACCTTTGCTGTTTTAATACGGTGGAGTTGTGGTACCCGCCAGTATTGAGTAGCTTCTTTGGCACTTGTTGCGACAGCATTCCCTGCCAGAGCAGGTTTGTGACGGGTTTTATTATTTTGGAATATTCGATAAAGTCCGATCCACCAACCCAAAGAAAATATTTTCGGGGTTTTCGGGGTTTAATAAAAAACACCCTCCCAGAGCAAAAAAAATATTCCACCCTTAACGTGAGAAAATCCCGTACTTCTCTATTCCCTTTTTGATTGGTCAATGACCCGTTTCAACCATAAGCTCCATGTCGTTTGGGCAACGACGACCATGGTCAAGCTCAAATCGCGCAACGAGCTGCTTTGGCAAGTTGGCCATCGGCTCCCAGGTAAGTTTCACAAGCTCTCCTTCTGGACTAAGTAAACTGGGCCTCGTTTACCCACTTCTTCGCCCATACCTTGGTCACAATAAATGTTGTGGCAGATCTATCTCCGCGAGCAGCGTGAAGAATCCACCATACACTCGGGCGTCCTCCTCTTGATCTGGTTGCGCCAGCCGGATATGAGCGAGTCAAGCCTGCCAGAGCGACCCGTTCAGGCGACGTTACACACCTTATGCATGGCGCGGGCTAGGAGTGAGCGGCGTCATTGGGTGTAATGGGGCGTTTGGTCCCGTTACTGTAGGCAAGTTACTTTAAGTAGATTACTATATGTCCAAGTACTTTAGGCATAGCTACGCGAGTAGGCACGGTTGAAGTTGCAGTAGGACCGCGTGGAGTCACATTTGTGACGCACGCTGTGTGTCAGCCGCTCATTGGCTGATATGGTATTCACATTACCATTTCAGCCAATCAGAGATCAGCGCTGTATTTTTTGTTGCTCCTGCAAATTCGCTGGAGCGCCATAACAAAACAGATTTGAATTTGCCCCCTTTCCCACAAGCTTCCTCTTCTTCGCTCCGGCTAACCACTTAGCCCGTAACATCGAGATTGCAAAGTTACAGTGTCAAAGCTGTACATGAAGGCAAAAAGGCCGTTCGTGTTTAGACGTCACATAAAAGAGAGGACGTGTGAAGGAAAAACGCAGACCCCGGTGACGAGCGATCGAGTAGCGATCCCCAACCCGCCCCCCTGACCCTTGCAAACGCGCACATACCATCGTTCTTGAGCAGCTCAGACAGCTGGATCAAGGTCTGTGATTTGATCAAAAGAACATCACCATCGCATTGCAGCCATCTTGGATGTCATCGAGTTACTTAAGTCCCTTCCCAAAGCCCTTCACAACGAGGTGGAGCGGGTAACATACAAACCTGCGGGAGAACACCCGTGGTGAGTACAGCTGATGTTCTTTCCACATGGACTTGTTTGTCGAAGAGTCATTGGTGTCTACAAGTCGAACTTGGAAACGACGCGCTAGATGCCAACTGCTAGGGAGTCAGAGTGGTGCGATTGAGAGCCAGTGTGCGCCGACTTAAAGAAAAAAGGCTGTCCATCACACGCAGCCATTTAGTTCACCGCGGAGAGCCACGAAGATTAGTCCACGCGTCCGTCGCAAGAGATACAACGAGTCCCATCCGGCTCATTCGCCCGTCCATAGACTTGGAGGACGCCTTGTCCAACATACCGTGCGCCAGCTGGTCCCGAATCCGGAAGACGACACTGGGATTGAGCAGCTGGAGCGTCTCGAACATGGAAGCGCGCTCGACCTTGTAAAACGCCATCCCGGTGCTGTATGTGTACCCACGAGATGATCTTCTCTTCAAAGATCTTCGTTGCAGCGTCTGAAACCTTGGGGTGGAACATTTCGGTGATCTTTGACGCCGAAGGGCGATTCGGGCACATCTTGTTGACGTGATCCTTCATGCGTTCGACGTGCGTGCTGCCTGTCGTCTGGAGCATCTCGTGGCATTTCTTGCACCACACGCACCCGTCGCTGTCGACTTCCACTTCCTGCCACACAGGGTCTTTCTTTCGCCCTGCCCCGTTAAACTGAGCAACCCTTGGTGGTGTATCAGCTTGCATAGTTGGGCGGTCTTCGCGAGTAGCGGAAGCGGCAGGCGCGGAGGATTTGACGAAGCGATGAACATGATCTTGATGAACTTGAAGTCGATATAGTTGAAACCTTGCAAATGCGAAAGTGAGCACCAGAAGTGAAGGTGTTGTCGGCGGGACGCTTGAGCAGCACCTTCATGAGTTAGCATAGCGGTACCATCCACCCGTTTTACTGCGTGAAATACACGTCACTCGTTTGCAGTGGTGGTTGTCAAGGTTTGTTAAATTGCTGTTATAGTCATGTGGATACCTAATTTATATCTTATACTCATCCAGCTTTAGATTTAATTTAACACCAGTTCCACCCACCCCAACTTTTTTCAACCCCCCCCAGCCGAATCATAAAACCCGGGTTTTTCGCAATCCTGTGCCAGAGTGCCAAGGGCACTGGTATGGTACCATGGTATCAATTGTATCAAGGATTTTTGTTAATTATTGACAATTTTACTGATAAAATCATGACACACCACAAATTACAAAATACGGTACTAAAATGGTAGCCACAATGTAGCCACACAAAGTGCACCCATGCGACCAATGACGATTGGGGTCAACAAGCCACCACTGTTCAGCATCACATGAGACTCATTCCTCATTCCTGAATCCGACTCAATCTCCGGACATCGCAACACCACGTCCAGCAACGATGACTCGCCAAGCCTCCAAGCTTTCCATATCCTAACGGTTCGGTCACGGTACTCTGTCCGAATACAGTTCGGTCACGTCCGGATAAAATAACGACAAAATTCATACTGTTTATACATTTCGTCATACGGATGTCAGTATAGTGAGTGCTCGCACTCTCGGCTCTCCGAGCCTTCGTGCGAGAGAAAAAAGAATGGATGTTCTGGTCGGTGTTGTGTACTCCGCTCAGGAAAC
>JAASFJ010000131.1:0-38548 GCA_023333755.1 Globisporangium uncinulatum | reverse complement strand
GCGTCAGCTCGTGGTGGGCCGACATGTGATATTTTGCTTCATCTAAACACCAACAAGCCCAGCAATCTGAGCTTAGTGCCCAGTTCATCGCACCAAGAACGGTGGCGTCGTAAAAACACTCGATCGATCTCGCTTACCTGCTCTCCTGCTACCCACACGCTCGATCATTTCGTCGAGCCGATCAACCACAGTGGGGATCGACACTACAAATGGGAATGCGTGGCTGGTGCTTGTACACCACCAGTTTTCCTGCGCTGTGAGGTGGATTGGCGTATGTTGCTTTGTGACGCAAGTTTTGTGCTGAAGCTCGAATAAACGAGGAATTGAGTACCTGTGCTTGTTGCCTCGCATTAAAAATAAAAAATGGCATCGATTTAAGGGGTATTAAACAGGAGTGGTGTGCACTAGTGAGAATGGGGAGTGTATGTATCCACCAAGCAGCTCGTTTGGCTGCGTCCTGTGTTATCCGTGACTCAGGCTTCAGGAAGCGGGTGACTCCGCCTCCTCTTCTGTTCGCATACTCTTGGGGTGACAAAGGAACCTGCGTCGTCTACAGTAAAGACGCTGGACGCACGCAACTTCCATGGTTGGCAAGAGCACGAACGGCGGCGCTCGCAGCGAGGCGGGCAGCTCCACCGAAAGAGAGATCAAAGCGACGACCTTTTCCGCCCTCCTCGCACGCATGTGCCCCCCTCCCCAGTCTTTGTGTCCTGCTCGTGACTCGCGTGGGACGTCACGCTCGCACGCGTGAACGAAGTCCTCAGCTTCGATACGCTGGCCGCCCCGACTGCACTCTGGCGCTGACGAGCACCGAACGAGGCTGCGTGGAGTGGCAACACGCGGACGCGGGTGCGGGTCAAAGCGGGCAACGACACGCGAGTCGCTCTCTGCACCGCCAGCCTGTACAAAGAAACAGGAAACCTCTTCGACCACCACCAGCAAGCAGGCGACTGTGGCGCCTCAGAAGAAACGACGACTCTTTTGACAGCAGGCTCAGCTTTCGTGCAAAGATGCATGGAGGTGACGAGCTTCCTTTCAAGCGTGGAGACGTCGAGCGCGTCTTTGTTTACGCCGCTTGAAGATCACATGACAGGTCGCTCGGCCAAGCGGATGCTGGTGACAGGCGGCATTTCAACCAGCAGCAGCACCACGTTCGCCCAGCAGTTTCGCCAAGCCGTCTTGACAAGAGCCAGCCCAAGCAGGCAGCTCAAGGATCAACAGCTCAAGCATTATGATTCTTGAGCAAGCGTTAAAACGTCACGCATGTGGTCCTTCTCACACTCGCTCGCTCGCTGGAGCTGCTTGGGACCTTCGAGCACACTATTTTCCATGTTGGAGATCAAGCAGCCTCATGACTTGCGCGAAAGCTTCACACGCCGCCATCAAGTTGATGAGCACTGAGCATCGAGCACGGCAACGCGTGTGGTTTGGCGGCCCAGCGGCCCAGAAGCCCACCAGCAGCGTCGGCAGCGTCGGCAATCACTGGTGCAACCTGCGTAATGATGTCAGGCAATCGATCAGAACGCGTCCCCGGCCATGCGCATTCGAGGGAGAGCCGTTTTCGCGCATCCAGTCCGGCTATGTACTGTGTGTAACGCACACAAACAAGACAAAGCAGAAGCAGAGTGGAAAATCAAGTGGTTTCAGAGGAGGACGTCATCAAAAATGCAGGAAGCAATAGTGATTTAATCGAGGGAATATTTCGCAGACTCACGCATCTCTGTCACGGAGGGACTAAGAATTGGAGGCATACAAATTGCAAGACAAAAGACAAATGTCAAACTGGAGTGCGACGCATTTGCAGTGACAGCGCAAGTGCTGCTGCGATAGAGAATGGACTTGCGCGATCATGCAGTTGTCGCCGCTGGCCTTGAAAACAACGTTCAAGACGCCATCTGCTGCTTGTTTGGGTTGCTGTCTGTTCGTCTTTTGTGTGTTCACAGTGGCAGCAAGTTGGGTATGCGTCGAAATGCGATCTCACACGCTGCTTCCCCTTGCAGTCGAAAGCCCAGCTCAATGTGAGTTTGCAATGCAGTTGTGAACAGTAATCGGCCAGCTTGGCTTGTTTGTGTTTGCATGACTCGGACTTCCGGTGTGGCCAGTCTATGTCTTGCTCGCGGCGACATGTGAGCCTTTCTGTCGCTGACAGCGTCGCCGTCTGGATTTGCTTTGCGTCATGCACGGATTTTGAACCAATGTGATTCTTGTTGTCACTCTTCAGACGAACGCAGCGAGCCATGCTATTTAACGCTGGCTGTGGTGGTGGCAGGCAGTCTCCACGATCGAGTTTCGGCTGCGTTCGACGCTCGCGTTGCAGTACGTGTTCAGTCTGGTTGCGCTAACTCACAAACTCCAACTTGCCAGGATTGGGACACGCGAGAGGCGCTTCGTGTGAATCTCTTCTGGTGCGTTGTGATTGGCGGATCCGCGCGCCAGCTGGCTTTCGTCCCATCCTTCTCACACTCCCTTTCTCCCTTCCCTTACATTCTTCAAGTCAATCGCTGGCTGGTGGACGGCGATTTCCGATTCGCGCGCGATAGAGACCAGCCCGCGGCCATTCATTCGCCAACTCGCCGCGGGTAAAGACAGTTCGCTGTTGGCAAAGCTCCGCCACCACCGCCTTGTCTTCCCCTGTTGTTGTTGTGTCAGCGTCGCCGCCGCCTGTTGCTCGCTCGCTCTTCGCTGCTTGCGCGCCTCTCACTTCACACTCACCTCTCAACTCGGCTCCTCCACACCACAAAGAGCGATCGCGCGCTGCGCGCGCCTTTTATTCGCCTACCTACCAGCACGTTGGTAAGTACCCGTTTGAATTTGCAGCTTCGCGCGCAACAAGCATTGCTCACGCGCCACGTCCGCTTTCTCCGCGCAGGCTTCTTCCCCTCTGCTTCTTGTCGAGGTGACTGCCGTCGACATGGACCACCACCACCACCCGCACCACGTGGACCCCGCTGCTTTCCACTATGAACAGTACCAGCAGCAACAGCAACAGGCACACTACGGTATGCTGGCTGCGCAACAGCAGCAACTGCACCAGCAGCAACACCAGCAGCAGCACCAGCAACAGATGCCAGTGGCGCAAGCGCCTCCGACCAATGCGAACGTTAAGAAGCCCAAGCAGCCGCGCGCTGGGACCACAAAAGCCGTCAAAGTCACCGCCGTTGCGAGCACCAACCCGCGCAATGCGATCACGATCAGCACGTCCATTCCCATGCAGTCGCAACCGCAGCAGCAACAACACCAGCCAACGGCGCCAATGGTGTTCAAGTCGGGTCCGAACTCGTCGTCCGCGTCTGCGCCCGGCTCCCCGGACAGCGACGACGGCTCAGACGTCGACGGCGCCGACGACGGCACAGGCCACACGGACGCGCTCAAGTCGAACCGGCTGTGTACGATGCCGGGGTGCAAGAAGCGCGTGCGGTCGAAAGGCCTGTGCAAAGCCCACGGCGGCGGCCGGCGCTGTATGGTCGAAGGCTGCGAGCGCAGCAGCCAGGGCCAAGGGCTCTGCATCCGCCACGGCGGCGGCAAGCGCTGCACGCAGACAGGCTGCACGAAAGCGTCGCAGTCGAACGGGCTCTGCAAAGCGCACGGCGGTGGACTACGCTGCCAGACAGCAGGGTGCACGAAGAGCAGCCAAGGCGGAGGGTTTTGCCGCGCTCACGGCGGCGGCCAGCGCTGTGAGAAGGAAGGGTGCAGCAAAGGCGCACAGCGTGGCGGGTTCTGTGCGGGCCACGGCGGCTCACGCTTCTGCCAGCACCCGGACTGCACGAAGAACGATCGCGGCGGCGGCTACTGCGCAGAGCACGGCGGCGGCAAGCGGTGTGACGCGCCCGGCTGCAACAAGCCAGCGCGGAAGAAGGGCAAGTGCTCGTTTCACGCGAACGCGCTCAAGGGCAAAGTGCCAAAAGACGCGCTCGCTGGCAGCGGCTCTGTCACGTCATCATCGTCGACGAACATTATGGACATGCGCCAGATTACGACGCCAGCATTTGCAACGATGACGCTAGCATCGAAAGACGCGCGGACTGGCTCTGCACCGGCCAGTCAAGAGAGCCACCAGATGGACCAGCACCCGGTGTTGCGATACCCACAGCAAGTTCGGCCGGAAATGGACATGCGGTACCCGAAAGGGTACGACCAAGGCGGCGTGCCCATGCCTGCTGGTCAGTACATGCAGATGCACCCAGACCAGCGCCCGTACGACCCCATGGGCATGCCGAGCCACGCAGCGTCGCGTCACTACATGGCGATGGACCACGCGTCAGTCGCCAGCAGTGGAGGAGGCGGCGGAGGTGCGTACGCGTCGCAACCGTCCCACAAGCAGCCAGCGTATGCGACGCAGCAGCAACAGCGTGAGCCAATGAAGCCGTCGAGCGGCCACCACCACCCACACGCTGGTGCTGGCGGGTTGAACCCGTACTCGCAGGCACCGCCGCAGTGGGCAGCGAAAGAGAACGCTGGTCCACCGAATGCGCTCCAGAGCGACCGTGGCAGCCTCGACTACTTTGACATGAAGGACCAGCCGCCACCGCACCACCAGCAGCAGCCGTACGCGACGAGTGCGTCGCAGTACCACCACCACCACCACCCGCACCACCTCTCCGAGTCGGCAGCAGCGGCTGCAGCGTACAACAGCCAGCGAGGCGGCGGCAACTACGGCTACCACCACCCGCACGCGCAGGCGGCGCCAAGTGCTGCCGACAGCGCTGGGCAGCAGGGCATGTTGTACTACTCGCCAAACGGGTACCCACCCCAGCACCAGATGCACAGCATGCAACACCAGATGCAGCTCTTATAGCCGCGCGTCCCCACCGTATTAGTCCGCACCCACCCGGTGCTTTTAGAGAGATAGAGTCGGTCTGGTCTGCCAGCCAGCACACCGACCACCAGACGAGAACGACCGATAGAGAACGTCACCCAATTTTGCCACTACCCCACACCCAAAACAACTTACTCACACTCATTCTGGTACAATCGCTATCGGAGATGCTCGCTCCGTCTTCACGCCGCTCGTTGCGAGATGTGCAAATTTGGCAGCGGGCGGCCACCAGCAGGGCGGACTCGCGCGGTGTTGTCACGGTCGGCGCGAAGGTGGTTTGGGAGCGCTGACGGCGCCGCCAGCGGCACCTCGGGACTGCGCACGTCGTCGCCCTTGGAGCAGCAGCTCGTACTCGCAGTCGCGGCGCTCGGAGCACCAGCGCTGCCTGGGGCTGGTGGCGACGAGCGCCGGGCGCGCAGCTTCTCCCGCAAGTACGTGGCAATCGCGGCTTTTGGCAGCGAAATCACAGTCGGTGGTACTAGCCGAGTCGCTTCTCCCGAGACGCGTCGAGGCGCAGTGGCGACGCGAAAGCTCCCGTCTCCAGTGTAGTGGTGGCGGTAGCACTGCAGTAGTTCGCGCTCCTGCGTTACAGAAGAGAGAGGAGGAGGAGATCAGTGTTGTGGTCGCAGACAGACCTTGTAGAAGGTAGGAAAACGACGTACCATGCCTGCGAACGTACGCAGCAGCTCGCTGACTTGTCGCACACGGTGCGGCTCGTGCACGCGCACGAGGTCTTCGAGCTGCGCGTGCCAGTCCTCCTGGCGGTTCATTCGCTGTGGGTGCACGGCAGCAGCAGTGCGCATGTGCTGGGGTTTGCCTGCCATGGTGTGGGTGATGAATGAGGCTGGAGCTACAGTGACGCTTCAGGCGTCCGTGGAGTGAGAGATGCGTTGCGTGGCAGGAGGAGAGGATGGATGCGGCTCTGAGGAGGCGCAATCCGGAATGGCTCGCAAGCAACACGCACGCATGCACACCGCTTTCGTTGGACGACTCGGAGAACACGTCAAGAAAGGAGCAAAGAACATTTCCGTTTCTTCGATTGCAAAAAGATCTGTGGAAGAGGAATGTCGAAGGTTGGCTTGGGGTAAGACACCTACAGTATTCACTTACTCACTCTCACACTCCTGCACACAGTCAGAAGCCTGGCACTCTGTGAGGAGCTCCTCGAAACACCGCGTGATTGTGCGGATGCCAGTGAGCACGCCAGTGTCCACTTGCCGCGCGTCAGGAGCACGGTACACAATGTGCGCAAAGTCAATCAACCGAATGTCTGGCGCGAGCGCGAGTGTCAGCGCCGCCTCCGAATCGTGGCCGGTACTCGTCTCCACGTCGCTGTTATACAGAAACAGGAGCGAGCTCGCGATAAACTCGAACTCGTGTTGCTCAGTGAACCACTTTTCGAACTGAGCGAGGCGAGCGAGGAACTGTGGGAGCATTCCAGTCAGAGGCCAATCAGGAGCGACACAGTCGTTTTCATCCACAAGCACCGCACATATCCACCGCCCACTCGTACCGCTTTCAAAAGCGCCACTCGCATGTGCGCGTCTTCGAACGCCGAGAAGTAGCGTGCGAACGCTGGTGTGAGCGCGTCTGGGGACTGCACCTGTCGCCCAAAGTGCTTGTCGAGCTCAACGTACGCGCGCGTTGCTGGCGCAAACACCTTGACGCCCTGGATGCGGAGCCCCAGGCGCTCCTGGAGCGGGAACTTGTGCTTCTCGTACGCGATCTTCTCGACGCTCGCGCTGTCTTCGTACGACCGCGTGCCGACCTTCACGTCCATGATGCTCGGCCAGCACCGGTCCCACGTCAAGTCGTCCATCGCCAAGTGCTCTACAGAGCGCGGACGTATTAGCAAGCGCTCAAGAGACCATTCTGGTGAAATACTACGCCAACATACACACACGCAGACGTACGCCCGTTTTGGTGCTCGTCTGCGCCGTCAGAGACCACGACCATGCCGTGGTAACCCGGTACAAGTGGGCGAAGACGCTCGTAAATCGCTGGCGCGTGCGGATCGCGGAACACGCGCTCGTAGAACTCGTGCTCGCGCTCACCGCGTTGCTGGGTCTGGAAAGGCTTCAGCACTCGGCCGCCGTGCGCTTTCAAACCTGAGAGAGGGCGTGAGGTGGACCAGTTGTAATAAGTGCGCTACCCAGACGAACAGGTGCATAGCGTACTGGTCTTGGCGGTCGAGTGGCCGCCCACTTGGTGCGTCATCGTCTCGAAGCGCGCGACGACATCGGCATCAGTGTGGGTCGACGCCATTTCGGAGCTTTTGGGTTCCGAAATGACAGTCTCAGAATATATCAGTTATAGGTTATCATTTATCAGTTATCAGTTATGAACACAGTTCCCAGATTTGATCCCTCCAAAATCTCTGCTCATGACCACGCGGGTGCTCGTGCTTGGAGGCTCCAGCTACGTGGCGCAGTTCGTGCTCGAGCGCCTCGTGCGAGAAGAGGGCTATGCCGTGGCGTGCACTATGCGAGGAGAGAGCACAGCGCTGCCGCCTGGTCTTGTGTCGGCGTCATTGTCTGAACCCCCGCCAGCTTGTGACGGCAAAGTCGGAGGACTCGTGCACGTGTACTGGGGAGTGGACGTCGGCAGGATGACGAATGTGCGCGAGAGCATACGCCACTTCCGCCCCAACGTGACGGTCAACTGCGTAGGTGTGTCCTTGAGCATCTGGCGCTAGAGGAGCCCTCCTTGGAAGGTAGTATAGGGATACTGAGACGCATTATTGTGCGTCCCCGACTTCAGCACTGTCTTCTCCAGCAGTGTGCGAGAAGGACCCTGCGAGAGCCAAGCAGATCAACGAGGTAGGCTTCGTATAATGACGGGAACAAGTCGTACGCTGCTAGTACCTGATACTTGTATCTGGAGCTGACTGTCGACATATTGGTAGCCAAGAGCGCTCGTCGAGTTTCTCGAACGCGAGGTCGACTGGGATGTCCGCTTCGTGCACTTTTCGACTGTACGTTCTCGTTGGTCCCTCGGATGACTCCATCACCTCACGTCCATATAGCTTGCTGATTCGCTCGGACGAGCTCACGTGTCGTCAGGACTTTGTGTACGACGGAGTGAACCCACCGCCACTTGGCTACAGCGAAGCCGACACCAGCGCCTCCTCCCGCCTCACAACGTATGGCGCCTCGAAGCTCGCATTCGACAACGTCCTTCTCGCTAGTCGCGGTCGTGTCCGTGGCGTCATCCTCCGCCTTGCGAACGTTCTCGGCCCGCAGCCACCGCTCTTCTCAACGACCCAGTCGCCCAAGTTCATGGAGTGGCTGCACGAGCAGCTCTTTTGCCCACGAGCCGATGCGACGTCCTCCTCAGCTCCGCCAGTGCGGCTCTGGAGCGACGAGATCCGGTCGTTCGTCTGCGTGCGGGACATTGCGGAGATCGTAGTCGCGCTCTTGGCGCAGGACGGCGGCGACGAAGCAGCCACAGCAGCCGATCCGTCGCCTTGCTTCCTGCTGCTCAACGTCGGTGCGTGTTGCGTGGGGTGATAGAGTCGTTATCCATCACCACTCATTCACTCACTCTCTCATCATGGGCGTGTGCATCAGGAGGCGTCGACGCACTCTCCCGCGTGCAGCTGGCGGCCGCGTACGTTGCTGCGATGGAGCGCTCCGAGTCGCAAAGAGCTGTCGTTGCGCCTGTCGCTCCAACGACGCGGGCAACTGTCGACCTCGGGTACCACCCGCCACTGGACGCGCGTCTCGACATGCGGCGTCTGCACCACGTGCTTCCAGGGCGCGTCCTCACGACACCTACTGCTTCGTTTCTGGACGCAATCTACTGCGAGTTGAGCCTTCTCGACCATCGTGAGTGAAAGATCACACAACTTAGTTGAATTTCATTAAGAGAGAGGGAGAGAAGAACCACCACGACGGTGTCCCGACTGAGAGCGAGCGCATGCACGAAGAGGTAGTCGAGTGGCCAGAAGACACGAATGCAACGCCCCTTCCCTCTCCACGCAGGAGAGGCTGAGCACGACTTGAAATCTGTACGCGTTGCTGCTGGGAAGAGAGAGAAAGCAGGTCGCCGACTCACTCGACTTCAACGACGTTCCCCACCGTCGCGGGTGCGAACTCGGTCGGGAGCAGGTAGTCCGGACGGCTCGTCGTCTGCGTCCAGGCGTCCGCGACCGTAGCGCTGCAGAGCGAGACCGCTTCGCACGCCGCCTTCGGGCTCTTTCCGCTCTGCGCCAGCGCCACCAACTCGTCAAACTTGGACGAGAGCACGTCGCAGCGTGCAGCCGGCGGCAGGATCGTGCACATCGTCTCGAGCGCGACCTTGGCCACGCGCAGCTCGTTCTGGTTCTTCGCCGCGTGCTTCACGAGCTCAGCCGTGTACTCGCAGAAGAGGCAGCTCATCGAAATGGCCTTCTCCGACTGCACGACACTCTCGTCCTCTGCTGCTTCGGCTGTTGCGCCACACTCGTGGATGCGCGTGCAGATGGCGTCCACGTCTTCGTCGTTCTTGAGCGCGTCCACAATCGCATCGCGGTGCTTAAGCAGCAGCTCACACTGTTCAGAGAATGATGAACGATGACGCGTGTGTGTGTGAGTCGCCGGAAGTGTATCAACGCGAGCGATAGCAACAACAACAGCCTCGTTCATACCTCTTTCGAGTCCGGGATCAGACGACACACCGAGTCCATCTCGTCCTTAAACGCCGACAGACGCGACGGCTCACCCACCATCGAAGCAAGCAGCAGCGAGTTCTGCTTGCACAGCGTGCAACGAGACGGCGCCACGCTCGGGTCCAGCACCTTCAGGTCCGCAACTTTCAGTGCCGTCGCTTGCATCACTTGGTCGCAGAACTTGAGACTCTGACAAATGCCGTGAGGCTTCTTGCCCTGCTTCAGCATCGCCACCGCAGTGTCAAACAGCTTCAGGTCCTCGTGGCACTGTATATACAACAAACAACATATCCACGCCTGTCAGTGCTCATCGCAACCATCGAAGCGCGCACACGAGTTCATCTCCGCCGCACCTGATCGTCCGTCGGCAGCAACCCGCACACAATGCCCGCCGCCTCGCGCGCCTCCTTCACTTCATCCGGCTTTTGCTCCAGCGCCAGCTCCAGGACGGTCACGACGCCGTTGCAGTACGTGCACGACGTGTTGCCGGCCTTGACTGACGTCGAAGTCACAGCTTCTGACTCGCAGAACTTCATGTCCTTGCACGCCACTTCAGGCTTCTCGCCCTTCTTGATCAACTCAATGATCTCGTCTATGTTGTTCAGGACTTCGTGACACTGGGATGTTCAAACCGAGCACACGTGTCAGCAACAACACGCCACACTACACGCAAAGATCCAACACAAGAGCGCACCTTCCACTCTGGCGGGCGAGATAAGCAGATCTTGTCCTTCTTCTCCTCGAGGAAGTTGATCATGTCACCTCGGTCGTTCGCGATCAAGTCTTCCAAGAGGCTCGCAAAGTACGTGCAGAACATGCATCCTTCGACAGGGAGCTCCACCAAGCCTTCCCAGATCGCTGAAACCAGAGCCGACGCCGACGAGTCCAGCGCCTTCAGGTCTACAATCTTCAGCGGTGTCGCTTGCGCCGCCTTATCGCAGAATTTGAGGCTCGTACACACTTCGCGGGTTGTCTTGCCCTCTTTCAGCAACGCCAATGCCATGTCGAACAGCTTCAGGTCCTCGTGGCACTACACATAGCAGCCGTCAACGTCTGTCAGCAACGACTGCAACCGCCTACCTCCCTACCCATTCGCCACACAGCATCTAAACGCACCCGATCCTCCAGCGGCAGCTTATCACACTTGATGCCTTCACTCTCTCGTGCCGCTTCCACCACATCCGGATCTTGCTTCAACGCGAGCTCCAGGTACTCCATGGCATTGTTGCAGGACTTACACGGATCGCCGCCGGCCTCAATGAAAGGCGAGATCGACAGCGCCGCTGACTTTGCCTTGCAGAACTTCATGTCATGACAGATCGCCTTGGGCTTCTCGCCCTTCTTGAGCGAGTCGATCACCTTGTCCAACTCATCCATGACAGGGCGGCACTGAAGTTCCGTCAATATCACAGTCAGCTCGCGTTAGCAAACCAAAGAGAGCCGACACATCCAGATCCCAGCAATCCCAGCAGCAGAATCGCACCTTCGACTGCGATGGGAGGAAACCACACACCAAGTCGCCGATCTGGCGGATCTGGTCAATCTGCGACGGGTCATCCGCAAGCGCAACCTCAAGCAGGTTCGCCAGCTGTGTGCACACAAAGCAGCCGTCGATTGCGTTCTCCATCGAGCTCTTCACAACGTTGACGAGCTGCTGGTCAAACGCGGCAAGAGCTGTCTCGCCACTCGCGATCGCCGGCAGCGCGTGCGTCTTCGCACTGCAGTACTTCAACGCCGCACAGATCTCACGCGGGTGCTTGCCCTTCTTAAGCGCATCGATCGCCATGTCCAACTTGTCGACATACTGGTGGCAAATGTTGTCGGGTCCGAGAATCCCGCAGAGCATGTCCGCGTACTCGCGAATCTCATTCACTTGCTCCGCGTCTTCCTGCAGGATGACCTGCAGCAGCGTCACGATGTAGTCGCAGTAAAAGCACTTCTTGTCGTCCTTGAGATCCACAGCGCGGTTCTCAGTGACGAACGTGGCCAGCGCGTTCTGCACCGGCGCAGGGATCGCGTTCGCCTTCGCTGTGCAGTACTGGAGACTCACACAGATCTCGTGCGGGCGTTTCCCCAGCTTCAGCGCATCGATCATCGCGTCGAGCTTGTCGACGTACTGGTGGCAGACATTGTCGGCCCCCATAAAGCCGCAAATCATGTCGGCGTACTGACGGAACTCGTCCACGTCTGTTGCGTCCTGCTGCAGGATGATCTGGAGCACGAGCGCCGCGTAATCGCAGTAGAGACACGTCTTTGCGTCCTGCACAGTGGGCTGTGAAAACGCGGTCAGCATGTCCGCTGCAACCGTCTTTGACGCGCAGTACTTGAGGCCGACACAGATCTCGGGCGGGTGCTTGCCCTTCTTCAGCGCGTCCACGACTGCGTCCAGCTTGTCCACGTACTGGTGGCACACGTTGTCCGCTCCGAGCATGCCGCAGATCAGGTCCGCGTACATCACGACCTCGTTCATTGCGTCCGGCTGTTCCTGGAGCACGATCTGGAGCAACGTCGTCACATAGTCGCACAGGAAACACTCCTTCGTGTCCTGGCTCAGCTGCTCTGGGTGAACCAGCGGCACGAGTGCGTTGAGCGCGTCGTGGACCGTCTCGTCTGTAGCGCCAATCATCGCTTGCTCGGCCTTGCAGAGCCTGAGCGCCTGGCAAATCACGCGCGGCGTCTTGCCCTGCTTCACCCACGCCACAATGTTGTCGTAGTTGGCCACGAGCACGTCACACTTGCACGTCGCAGGCGTGAGCTTGCAGCCCCACTCGACGAGCTTGCGCGCAAAGTTGAGCTTGGTCGGCGCGATCTCGTTGATCCGAGCGATCACGTACGTAATGTGCTCACAGTACGCACATGCGTGGTCGCTCTCGGTTGGGAGCATCACAGCCGCCAAGTCTGCAAGCGGCGCGTCCACCGGGACGCCACACATGGTGATCCGCGTACACACGAGCAACGGGTCCGTGCCTTGCTTGAGCCACTGAACAATCTGGTCGTACTGGTTCAAGAACGCGTGGCAGCGCGAGTCCGGCGAGAGCGAGTCGCAAATGTCGCCAATGATCTCGCGCACGACTTGCACTTGCGACACTTCTTGAGCGAGTGCGTCGTTCACCATCTTGACAAAGCGCTGGCAGAGCTTACACGAGAGCTCGCTGTCGACCGCCGCCACGTCTCCCTTGTCTCCCTTGTCGCCTTTGTCTGCTTCTTCAAGCGGCTGCTGCGTCACGAGCGCACACACTTGCTCGTCGCTGCGGCCGCGCAAGAGAAACGCCCGCACTGCTTGCTCCATGTCGACAAAACGGTGGCAGCCAGTGACGAGCCGAGCGTCGTCGAAATCGTCACACGACACGTCGCTCTCGACATCGTCGTGGCGCGTTTGTACGTGGTACGCACGTCGGAGCGGTGTACGCAGCCGCTGCGTGAGCTCGTGGCGTTCGGACTTAAGCGCGTCGCGTTGGCGGAGCACAGCGAGTGCACCGAGACACGCAAGCTGCTGCTCGTCCTGCGAGAGCTCATCATCGCTGACGTCATCAGTCTCGACGTCGACGATCACGAGCTGCACGGGTTCGGCGAAGAAGAGGCGCTGCACGAGGGCGGACGAGCGCGCAAACTCGTGCGAGATGCGCGCGAACAGCCCGCCATTCGAAATAATGGTGGGCTCCTCAATGTTGTTGTTATTATTCGGTGGGAGGGCGTCAGCGCCAGCCACCGCTGCGCCAAGCGCCACTGTGAGCGCAAGCACACGCGTGAGCTGCATCGCGATCCTTTGTGTCGTTGAGAGGAGAGCTTGGAGCGCGCCTTCCTTGACTTCCTTGCTTGCTCTACTTGCGTCGTTCGCTGCTTGTTGGGATCTGATTGAAGAAGCGAGCAAGTGGTGTGGGGGAGGACGGAGGTCGGGACGCCGACCAGTTGGATCAGGTTCCATGTCGACATTTGCATAGTCTGTTTTAGTTTAAATAGTTGGTTGCCAACTGGCGAGCTGAGAATGATTGTCCCTGGATGGAAGTGGAAGCGTGACGAAATCTGTGAGAGAAGGCAACGCTGGGAGGGGTGTCATTTCCGGGCTTCAACCTCGTTGGACAAGAGCATGCGGCTGGCACGCTCCCAATTCCATAAAACGCTGTTGCCGTTACTCACTGTACTTCATTTTATATCTTGAAACGACGCGAAATACACACCCATGTCCTCACGTCGCGCCACTACTCCCACACCTGGCAAGGACGCACACGAGACCTCGCGCCAGAGCTTCGAGAAGATCTTTGCGTCGGCTCTCGACCCACAGACGCGCGACCTCCACCAGCGCCATCTCGCACTCGCCAAGAACGTGCTCTTCCAGAACGAACTCGGGTTCGTAATTGCATTCTAGATTTCATGTTTGACTCGCTCTGAACCTTTGCGAGAGAGCATGGCTGTATTGGTTGGTAGCTGGAAGCTCTCGGAGCTGCCAGCAGTCAGCGACTTTGTGCTCCTGTTGCGCGACAAAGTGCTCGATGGGCGGGAGCGGTTCCTGGACCCGCTCCTCGCGGCAGTCACGCTGTGCTCAAAAGTGCGTCGCTCGCTCGCTTTCGTGTCTGGACACAATGGCGATGCGAACTTACTGGTTCGCACCTGTGATCCCTTTCATACTTAATATTGGGACGCCATTGCAGCCATTCGTCCGACAGAAAGCGAACGAAGAGATCGCGAACCCGTCGCTATTGCACGACTTCCTACCGACACTGGCGCAGCTGCTGAGTTTTGAGGTACTAGACGTGCAAGTAGCAGCAACAGAGGCGCTGCTCCAGTTCGCGACAGGAGCGTGTACGTTGCTTTGCAGTGGAAGGGAGGGGAAGTGACGCATGTGTATACACAAGTATACACTCGAGCCACTCAGCTGCTTCTGTGTCCTCCTGCCAGGCTTGACACGCTCGACAAAATGGCAGCGCAATGACACTGAAGCAACAAACACCGACGACTTTCGACTGTCGCCACGAGTGTTTAGTCAGAACCTATTGGAAGAGACTGGAGCAGTGGAAACGGTCGTCGGGGTTCTCTACGACGTCTTGTTCCCAGACGACAATGATGGTGACGATCAGATGCGAGACAGCGACAGTGACAGAGAGGTTGTTCAGACCACAGAGTCCGCGATCGACAGTGATCAATCACCGTCACTATCGCTAGAAAGCGGTCAGCCGACCTCGACTAACGCCGTCACGCAGAGAAGCGACGTCAGCGTTGTCGACACGGATGTCGGCGAATCGCCCACGACCTCGTCAACACCGACGACCCCAATCCACTCAGCTAGAGCGTCAACCGCACATCCTCTAACAGCTGCTGCTACAACGAACGACAGCGTCGGACTAGCACCAGATGTCCCGAACGTCTTCTCAAGCGACACAGTCAGGCCATCAAGCGAGTTGCGAACCGCTGCGGTCTTGTTCCCGATCTTGGAGATCGTCTACGAGCTGTCGAGCCATCAGCGCTGTGCCGAGGTGCTCGTGCTCAGCGGCGCCCTGCACTACGTCGTGTTTGCTTTGGAGAGCGTCACGGATCCACAGGACGAGCTCCTCCCGCTATGCCTCGTTGTGCTCTGGAACGTCCTGGAGCTCAGTCATGAGAAGATGTCGACGCTCGGGAAGTGCACGTCCCGTCGCGAGCTCCTCGTCCACTTCCGACTCCGCAATGCCGCCTACTTTCTCAGCAACGCGTTCGCACTCGAGACACTGCTGCACGTGTTCGAGCTGCTGCTCGCCCGTGGCTACCGTCCACAGGACAAGGAGATGCGGAACGAGTGTCTCATGGTGTTGCATCTCCTCGCTCGACGACGGCGGTCGCTCGACTTCTTCTACTCTACAGGCGTCACTGCGAGTCTGCTGTCGTACGCCACGGCAGCCGAGACGCCCACGAAGCCCCACAAGACGAAGAAGAAGAACCTGACGGCGACAACAGTGAAGACGAACGGCAGGTCTCACGTGACGAACCCCACATCATCAGCTTGTATCGACCTGCCGTCGTCGGCTCGAGCTGTCGCCATCAACGCGGACCTCCACCACTACGCCACCAACTGCGACGAGGACTTTGAGTTCAAGCAGATACTCTGGTACTTGATCGCGGAGGTCGCGGGCGACCATGACGCGAACCGACGTGAGCTCGTGCAGTTCCGCTTCACTGAAACCCTGCTCTTCTACGCCACAGCCGGCTGGACCGACAGTGACAGTAACGACTCAGCTGCTCGGCGTCACACGTCCGTCCAGCGCCAGGTGCTGCAGACGACAGCGCTGAGCGTACTGAACCACCTCGCGCCGTCCATCTTGGAGCACTTGTACGAACTCAACGGCCACGAACGCTTGCTCGAGTTCCTCCAGCGTAGTGTCCTTCAGAGCGACGAGACACTCACTGCTGCGTGGCTACTGATGGTGCAGATCGCACCAGCGGTGCCTGTCTGGCAGAGTGAACTGGGCCGGATCGGCGCCGTCGAAGCCGCGGTCGCAGCGTTCGGAGCGCCGCCGTCTCGTCACACGTTTGGGATCCGCCGTCACGCGCTCCTCGCGTGCGCAACCATGTGTCGCGACCACGACGCGAACCGCCAGCGCTTTCACGCCGCCCACGGCGTGCACACTGTGCTCCAACACGTCGAGTTCGACCCGTCGCACGCTGTGCTAGAAGACAACATTGTGATTGCGACAATCGACGCAGTGCGGTCGTGCATTGTCGGCAACGCCGCCAGCGAGTGCACGTTCGTCGAAGAAGAGGGCGTCGCGAAGCTGCTCACGGTGCTCGCGCGTGTACCGTTCCAAGCCGTGAAGAACCAAGTGCTCGCAGCGCTCGCTGAAGTGTGTGTGAACCCAGCAGCGACGCCGTCGTTCCTCGCGTGGCGAAGCGATCAGCCCGAGACAAACAACTTCACAGCCACGCAGCTGCTCATGCGCATCTACGCCGCCGAGGACGCCGCTAAGGAGCTCCGCACCAAGACAGCAAGCAGCGACACAGAGGTCGTCGCGCTTGAGAACGCGCGACACGATGCGTTCCAGTCGATCGCGAGCTGTCGCCACCCATTTCTCGTGCCGACAAAGGGCGTCGAAAGCGACGGGTTCGAGCCCGACGAGAGCGTCAGCACCGAACGACCGCAGTCACCGGCGTTTGCGCGCCTCAAAGCCGCGCTCAAGGCGGCACAGACTGCAAGTAAACGGTCTGCCGACGGTTGGCGAGCGCAGCGTGGACAGAGGCGGTCGCTGCTCGAGCTGCTGGACACGGAGAGTCACCCAGAGCTGAACGTGAGGGCCAAGATCCACGCAGTGCTGGCGAACGTCTCATTCGCACCGTGTGACGACGTCTCGAGCGACCGACTGACGACGAGAGAGCAAGTGCTGCTCGAAGTCGCGAAGGAGTACCCGACGTTCCAGGTCGGCGAGATGTGGCAGAACGTCCAGCTCGCGCTATATGCTGAAGGCGTCCGGCCCGTGTACGCGGACGCGCTGCACATCCGACGCCATATTGAGCACGCGTACAATGCGAGCGTGTGCACCAAGCTGGCGCAGACCGAGCTGCTCGCGGGCGCCACCGAACGTGACGCTGCTGTTGAAGACGCATTCCTGCAGCGTTTGCTGCTGCAGAAGCACCAGGACGAGCAAGCCGAGACGTTTTACCGTGCGAGTCGGCGCCAGAACTCGACGCTCACGCTGCACCTGGACGCGAAGCGTACGCGGCTCGAGTTCCTACGGCGCCAGGACCCGATCGCGTTCGCAGCGTACGAGAACACGAGCAGCTCTGGTGCTGGGTCCGCCACACAGCTCCGCGACCCGGCGCCGGCGTGCGACTATAGCGACCTGAACTCGCTCGAGCAGAAGGAAGCGGAGCTGCGTGGACGCCTTGGCACGCTCTCCCAGCGCAAATAGACAGGCAGGCAGATAGACAGATAGGCTGGGAGACGTCATCAGCGACCTGAAAGGCTGTGGTCGATTCGTATGGGAGCCTTCGTCTCACTGGTCGTCGCTGTCCGCGTCCAGGTCCATGGCGTCGGCGCGCAGGTCGTCGAGCAGATCGTTGATACGCCGAACAACGGCCGTGTGCTTGTCGCTCAGCATCGCAACGGACTGGTCGAGGAGCGACGTTGTGGACGCGTCCGGCTCCAGCCGTTCCTGTGCGTCCTTGAGCCGCATCTTCTCCACCAGCAGGGCCGACGTCTGTCGAAAGCGTTCAGGACGCAGTGAGCTGAGCTGAGCTGAGCACCACTGGACACACGAGACAATCACCAGAGACACACGCACGCACCACCAAGAGCTTCTCTTTCTCCTCCACCTGGACTTTGCGGACGGTCTGCGCGAGCCCCTCGAGCTTCTTTTCAATCAGCGCTCGCTGGGTTCTCCCAACCACCACGGACGTTAGTGTGGTACATCACCTAGACGCTCACTAACTAACACACACAAGCGCACCTCAACGCCGTTGATCTGGTTACTGAGAGCGGCAAAGCGTGCCGTGATGCCTCCCGCTGTTTACATACGCACTGTCAGCTCCTGCGCTCGCTCTGGTCATCACTTCATTGTATCTCTATTGCTAGGATATGACGCACAGAACTCATTGAAGCGGGGACTCTGCTGGTACTCCTCGAATCCGCTACGTAGTCGTCAATGCACGAACACATACAGCGTGTCACATGAAGCACAAGATATTTACAATATAAGCGCACGTGCCCTTACGCGCGGAAGGCTGTGTACACGCCCGCGCGCGCTTCCTGCAGCCGGAAGAACGCAGTCACGAGCGCCGCTGGCGGCAGCTCTGCGAACGCAGCAGCCGCGTGCTCATTTTCCTGCACAAGAGCAGGCGCTGGCTGCGCTGTGTCGTCGGGATCACAGTGGTGCGCGTGCGACGGACGCGCCTGGAGCAGCTCGACGCACGCATCGAAGTCCATGTTGGGCACAAAATCAAAGCAATTGAATGTGGTGGAGAAAACGGATAATGATATTTGCAAGGGGACGTTCGTCATCATGCGTGGTACAATACCGGTATACCGGTATTGACACCGGTAATCCCAGAGCTGGTTGAAGTGCTCGAGGCTCCATCGAGAAGCTCCGAGCTTGCGAACGCGGGCTTTGATCATATGCATATACTACGTCCTCGAAGTGCATGATAAAGAGAATGGAAGGCTCAACAAACCCATCAACACTGCTCGCCCTTCGAGCCGTCCACTGGGATGAGCCAGCAGTGGTCGATAAGCTGTCCGCCCTTGACGGTCTCGCTCGCGCTCCTCTTGAACTGCCACTGGTCGTCGAACGTGGCAAACTGCAGCCGCGCTTGCTTGGAACCGAATGAGAGCTCAAAGAGTCCATACGGCGTGTCGTGGCCGATCCAGACCGTGCTCACGTTCGTCGCGTACGGTGGCGGGTTCCCGATACTCTCACTCTGGATGCCGCCGCCGGCACCGTTCGTGACAAAGTGCGTCTTAAAGTTCCCGTACTCGTGGCTCTCGGCGTGCGTGTGGCCGTTCAGGAACAAGTGCACGCCCGTGTCAGCGAGCACGGTATTCCATTCGGCCATCATTGGCGGCGCCATGTGGAAATGCGGCGAGTAGTGCGAGTTCACGACTTTCCACGTCGCGGTCGACTTCTTCGCGTCCCGCGCGAGCTGAGCGAGCGAGTCCGCCTGCCACTCGCGCAGCTTTGAGATGCACGCGTCAAAGAGCGCCGTGTTGCCGCCAAAGCACACGTCATCGCCGCGTTCCGCGTCGGTGCAGCTGCCGGACAGCCCGTACTTGGTCTTGTAGCCGTAGCACTGGCAGCAGATCTGCTCGCCGCCGTGCACTGTCGCAGCGTTCGTGTCGACGTTAAAGATATCGACTGTTACGCCGCCGTCCTGGAGTCGCTCGACGTAGTAGTGCGCAGGCATCTTCCACCGGTCGTTGAACGGGCTCTTGTACGTACTCTGGCGTGTGAACCGCTCCTCGAGCTGCTTGAGCATGTCGGCTTGGCTCGCGCACTCGACAAACTGGTTGTCCCACTTGCCGCAGATGAACATGGCGCCGCCGTAGTCGTGGTTGCCCATGACGTTCACCCACTTGACGTTCACGAGCGATGGCTGGTTGTACATGGCTTCGAACGAGTTCTGGAACCGGTACGCCACGTCTTCCGAGCCAACGCCGTTCCAGTAAAAGTTGTCACTGGACGACGAAGCCACACGAGCTGTCAGTGTCAGTGTTGCCATCCATAACCAACCCACTAACAAGCACATAAGATATAAGATGTAAGGACGGACCCGTGCCCAATGACGACTTTCGGCTTCAGCTTCGCAGCTGAGAGGGACATCAGGTGCGCCACGTTCTGCTGCGCCTGCTGGTCCTTGTAGTACTCTTCATTGTCCACGCCAGTCTGGCGGTACCGATTGCAGCACGACCCGAGCCCAAGATCGACGCCCCAGTCCCCGATCGCGAGCGCGTGGAGAGCGTAGGTCGCTGTGCGGTCGATTGCCGGCGCTGATGTCGCGGTGGCAGGCGAGGTCGGAGTGGCCGTCGCAGGAGTTCCAGGTGCTTCTGTTGACGTCGTCGCTGGGCTCGTGGACACTGGCACAGACACCGCGTTGCCGCACGTAAAGCCCAGGAACGCAGTCGCCTCGGCACTCTGGCAGATCAAGCTTGAGATCGTGTCCTCCGACGCCGCCAGCGTGCTCCAGTGTGCACCGAGTGCCAGGGTCGCAATCAGAGAGAGCTTCATGATTTGCAGCTCCGGGTAGCGGCGCTGGTGCTGGCTGGCTTGTTACTGATGGCGTTGAGCTGTTCAAGCAAGTGTGTTGGAGCGATTGGCATCGCAAGGCGTCGGAGCGGTGCGACCATTGCCATGAGTCGATTCATCACGTCTCCTCCATAAAATTCACACGCGAACTTCAGCTTTTTTCAAGTTGAAGCCATGCGAACTTAACGTTTCAGCTATCTTTGCTTCATCCACATCTTCAATGTCTGATGATCACCCCTGCCTCGCTCGTGTTGTTTCTCGTCGCCATTGCGATTGATATTGCGAGCACCAGCATCCGAGCAACTCAAAGTCAGCCCGAAGAATCAAGGAGCCGCTTGTGATGGCCGACATGGCTGCGTGGGACTCAACCGGCACCGCTCTCGGCGGACCAGACGCGCTTCGACGCGTGCACATCATCGACGACCTGCTCGGTGCCGTGCTGCTCCTCGCCGCGTCGGCGCTTGTGGTCGCGCTGGAGCTCACTCGTCGCCAGGCGTGCGCTGTTCACCAGCTCGCATTTGCGCTGACCACTTCGTGGCTCTTCTTCATCGTCGGCGGGCTCGTCGACCACCACGTCTCAGACCACCAGCTCAGCCTCGCGCTCTTCGGCTCATACCTCTCGACAGCCTCGTACGTGTACACGCCGGTCGCAGTCGCCTGTCTTGTCTCGGTCGCGTTTGTAGTGCAGCTGTCGTGGTGCAGCGGCTGCGAGTGCTGCTGTGTCGCTAGTCGAGGCGTCTCGAGCGCGAGCTCGCACAAGCCGTGCTTCGACGCGAGAATGCGCACGCATGCGTCGCTCTATGTCGCATGCTTCGTGTCGCTCTACATCGCTGTCGGCACGCGGCTGAACGTGCGGCTGCGCGGGTCGGCGATCAATCCGATGGGCGGCACGCTGCACTGGACGATGCTCCGCTCGGCGTTCTTCATGAGCATCATCCACGTCAGCGCGCTGCTTCTGATTGCGCTCAAGCTCTTTCTTCAACATGTGTGTGCATCGTCACTGGTAGCGTGATACGTGCAGGAACACAGTTACCAGGCTTTCACTCATGGGGTTTGTCGCTGGTGTCTCTGCGTGCTCTAGGCTGACAAGACGCAGGACGACGCTGGAGGCTTGTGTCGCAGTCATTCGACGCCACTTCAGAGCAGCAAAACGACAACTGCAGAGAACGCGACACGTCCTCCCACAGTCAAGGTGGGGGTAAACATGACTGCAGGACTGCTACTGCTCCACTATTCTGTACTTGCTCACTAGACTCACTCACACACACCACGACTGCTGGCCACTGCAGAAGAGCTCGACAACACTGCGAAAACCGGTCGACACCAAGTCATCGCTCACACGAAGTCCGAGTTTGCCATCCGCTTCTCCAGCTACCGCCACGGACACCACCACCACGAGTCACTTGGCGTCGACAGAGTTGGCACGACGAGCGCCAGTGCACACACGAAGCTCGTCGGCGCAGTCTCTGCACAGCAGCGAGGGCAACGACGGCGACGTCTCGGCTCTCATCAGCAGTGACAGCGAGAATGACGAAGATGTCTTGTTGCCAAGCTTCAAAGCGACTGGGCCAAGCGCTCACCTGCCCACAGTCCATCACGTGCCACACCAGCACTTCCCCACCAAGTCGAGCAAGTCAACCAGCGCCTCGTCGACGTCAGGGTACTCGTCGAGCCGGCCGTCGTCTCCAGCTTCGACAGTGTCGTCGTCGTCGTCGTCGGCTTTCTCGTTCTCATTCGACTTGCCTGCTGGTCGGCACCGTCAGCAGCCGCCAGCCGCACGTCGCCCTCGGTCCAGCAGCAGCCTCCCAACCTCGTCAGTGACGAATCGCATGAGCATCAGCGACAACGACGACCCGGCGATGAGTGCCGTGTCTGCGGCGTCGGACTACTACAGCGACCGGCCGTCGTCTGCGTCGTCGTCTGTCGGCTCCTACGGCCTTCGAAGACGTGCTGCAGCGCAGGTCTGGACGCTGCACCACGCTACACCAGCAGCAACCCCAACACGGAGAACGACAGCAGTAGCAGACAACGACCCACGAGCGAGCGAGTGGCTCGAGTGCTACGACGCAGTGTCCGGGAGTGTGTATTTCTATAACCAACGCACTGGCGAGAGCCGATGGGAGCGATAGCGATAGGCTAACGAACGAACGAGCGCAACAGCAAGAGCTCTTACACCTTGCCGGCGTACCGATGCGTGAGCTTGTAGCTCGTGTCGAGCGACTTGAGCAGCGACTTGCCGGTCGAGTCGAGTGCGGCGTACAGCTGCTCCTTCTCAAACAGCGAGCAAATGTCGAGCAGTGCGAACACGCCTGGCCGCAGCTTCTGTTGGAGCTCGACCGACAGATTGTCGCGCGTTACGCTGACAAGGTACGACATCATGAGGTACACGACGTGCTTGCGCAGCTGCGCGTCGTGCTCCTTCATGTAGCCGTACAGCCGCGCGAGGTTCGAGCCCCACTCGGCAAAGAGCGTCGCGTGGCCAACACTGTGGCTGTGGCTGTCGCTGTCGCTGCGCGCGTTCGACGCGACGACGAGCAGCTCGAGCAGCGCGTTCGCGGCTTGGACGAGGTGTGGCGTGCCGTTCACGAGCGACGCAAAGTGGTGCCGCACGAGTCGCAGCAGCAGGGTGTACGAGAGCATCCAGACCTTGTGGACCTGCGGCGCCGTGAAGCCGTGGCGTCCCCAGTGCGCTGTCAGCGCGAGCAGCGGCTGGAAGCCAACAAAGACGTGCGCCAGCTCGTGTGGCTTCCACGCAAAGAGCTCCGCTTTCGTGAAGAGCAGCACGAACACCTGGAGGTTCCACACACAGAGCTCGATCCGCTCGGCACTGTCAAGACCAGTCGTCGTTGACAACGCGAGCGAGCGACTGAAGTTGTGCATCAGAGCGCCGACGACTGCGCCCTTCTGCTGGTTCAGCGCCTCACGACGCGCTGGACTCAGCTTCCGCTCGCTCTGGAGCACGAGACTGAGCGCCTTCAGCGCACTCACTGCCCGACTCCGCTCTGGCGCGCTCACTTCCGTCGCCACAGTCGCAAGCAGCAGTCGGAACTCGTCCTTGCTCGCGTTCGCCACGATCGCCTGGAGCGCAGCCGCCGCTTGCGCACGCTCAGCGTCCGTCAGACTGGTCTTTGTGACGAGCGTCAGCGCAACGGCGAGCAGACACCCGAAGGTCTCAAGCGTGAGGGTCGGTCGGAACGCAGGGAAGTGCTGGCAAAAGCTCGTGTAGAACCGCCACGCTTCGGCTGGCCGCACGTCGCTGACCACGACTTTCATTGCGTTCGCCAGTGCGGCTCCCACGTGGCTCGCGAGCACGCGTTCAAGCTGTTGCGACAGCTCTGTGGCTCCTACCGGCTTTGTGTGCTGTTTCAGGTCCACTGCTGCTCGGTACTTGACGAGCGCACCGAGCACGACGAACGCTGTCGAATCGTCCAGCGCACCAGCGCGTGGGAAGAGCGACACGAGCGTTTCAATGAACGCACGCTCTTCGCGCGTCACCTTGCGTGCAGCAGCCGCCTTGTCGCTGCTGAGGCGCAAGTCTGCGAGCGCTTCGACCGCCAGTGCGCTCCTCACAAGGTTCGCAGCCGGCGTAGCGTGCGGCAGCACCAAACTCGTGAACAGCTGCCCGACAAACTTGGTGGCGCCGACAGTGTCGTCCAAGTAGAAGCTCAGCATGTCGCCCAGAAGCGTACTGTCAGTGTCGTGTGTGGCTGCTTGGAGGAAGACGAAGCGTGCACCGACGTCCACCTTCGTCCGCACGTCAGACAGCCCTGGGGCAGCCGCCAGTGCGATCCGCTTGAAGTGCGTCTGCAGCCACGCGAGCAGCACCGTGAGCAGCCTTGTCGCCTGCTCACTGCCATCCGCAGCAGCCTGCGCACTAACCACAGCCTCGTACAGTGCGAGTGCGTTCACGAGCAGGTCTCCACAATTTGAGCTCTCTAAGTACGCCTCTGGGAGACTCTGCAGGAACGCAAAGACACGGTACGCGTTCTCAAGATGACTCCCAGACGCGTCACCTGTAAACTCTGCGACAAGTGCAACGAGCACTGTAGGCGCCACTGCTCGGAATGTCCGGATCTCGTAGAAAGCGGCTTCACGGACGATCCGTGTCGCTGGACCGTCTGTGACAGCGCTGCTCTCTTCGCTCAGATAGGCGCGCACGAGCTCGTTCAAGAGCTCAGCGGCCTTGGGCTCTGGCACCACATCGAGCAGCTCGGGCAAGTAGAAGGCCACAGCGTCCCAGCACTTGCGCTCAATCACGTGGTCGACTACGAGCAGTGCGATGCTGCGCAGGTCCGTCTCGTGCACGCTGACAATGTCCGACGGCGCATACCGGACGCTCGCGGCCTTCCGCAGCCAGAAGACGCAGACTTTGATGGCTCCGTCCGAGTCCAGTTGGCGGGCTGGACGGCTCGATGGTGGCGTAACCGCCAGCAGCGCTCGCATTGTGCTTGTCACGCTCCGTTCCTTCAGCGCACTTAGTACGACATCGAACGTCTCGGATCGACCGTCTGCGACGACATCGTAGAACGAGAGCAGCTCCCCAAAGAGCCCCAAGAGCTCGCGATCTGCGGCTGAGATCGACAGCGTCTTGGACGACGACGACGACGCCGTTAGCCGCGACACGAGCGGTGCAAACAGTGTCGCGTGGGTCGTGGCTGTCAATGTCGCTACCTTGGCCTTGTTCTGCGGCGTCACGTGAACCTCCTGGAGGAAGAGCTGGAACACGGAGCGCACGAGTCCGACAGCAAATACCCCGTCGCTGCCACCGTCGCTACTTATATTGGTGCTGGCCGCGTGCTTTGCTGCCAGCTGGTCTGTGAGCAGCGTCCAGAGCACCTCCAACTGCCCTGGTGGGAGCGTCAGGAACGCACGACGCAGTGCAGACTCAGTTCGTGGGTGCGAGAAGAGCGCGTAGAGTCCCTCGGATGCCTGCGATGTCGGCGCTGTCGCCATCGACGCACGCAGGAACCGGTCGAGGAGCCGCATGGACTCGTACGAGCGCACCAAGTCGACGAGACACGCACTCCCGGCAGCCAGGACCGCGTCGAGGCTCGCACGCGAGTGCTGCGCCTTGGACGCAGCGAGCACGTGACAGCCGAGGATCTCCAAGAGCGGCACGAGCGAGCTGTTGACGAGGTTCGGCGAGCACCGCACCGCACTGGACGCGACCTCACACTGCTCCTGGATGCGTGCGAGTGGCGTCGGCAGACGAGCCGCGTCGCCCTGGACGCTCTCGCGCACAAGGCTGACGAATGCGGTGAGGATCGTCTCCATCGCGTCAAACTGCTCGCGTTCGTCCGTGTCTTCCGTGACGCGGTAAACGTCGGCGTCGCACAGCGCTTGGAAGAGCGACCGGTAGAGCGTGACGAGCAGCGCGAGTGCGTCGTCTGTGTCGCTTGTCGCGACGAGCTGCTTGAACGCCAGGAACGACACGGCGCAGAGCTCGGCCCAGAACTTGAACGGTGAGTACGTTGTTGACGCTGTCGCAATCACAGTCGCAGCACGCTTCTTGCTCGTCTTCAGGTCTGTCTTTGTGTCCTCAATCTTCGAGTGCGCGGCTGCACGGATGCGCACAGCGAACGCTCGGACGAGGACTTGGAGGAAGCCGCCGACGGAGCGCTTGCGAGTTAGTGGTACGACTGGGTCCGACAGGAACGCGTGGAGCTCATCAAAGAGATTCTTCTGGTACGACACGAGCGTCGACACGCTGTCGTTCTTGCGCCGCTTCTTGTAGCCTCCACTACTGTCGTTCGCTGTCGCAGCAACGACAGTGTCGTTAGTGTCGGCTTGGCGCCAGACGCGCTGGTGAACCATTGCACCGTCAAAGTCACGGATGTGCTCGGCGTCAAAGAGCGCGTCGACGACGATACGGTCGAGCAGCTGCACGACTGACGCGACGTCGGGGACGCTCCGTGTCTCGAGCTGTACGAGCATGTGGCGGTAGTGAAGGAGCTCTCGGAGCGACGTCTTGGCGACAGCGAGGAAGACCTTGCGCTTGTTCATCTGCGACCGCTGGAGCTCCTGGTACACGACGACGACTGCGCGCACAAGCGCCACGTACTCCCGCTCGACAGCCGCGTCTGGTAGACGAGAACCGTGGCGTTCGTCCCCTGCTAGTCGCGTCCCAGCTGCTGTCAGCGCGCGGTGCATAAACTCCGAGAAGACGTTCGTTGGCGGCTTGTAGAGCTGGAACGAGGGTACTGCCACGTCCGCACGCTGCATCCCAAAGAGGTAGAGCAGCACGCGCTTAACGTCCAGCAGCGCGTCGAGCTCGTCGCGCCAGTCGCTCCCACGCGGCTTCTCGAGCACGTCAGCGACGGCGCTGAGCAGCAAGTTACTGGCGTTTGTGGGCAGCGCGAGCGCGTCGCTTTCTCCACGAGCCGCGAACGCATCGAGTGCTAGCCGTAGCAGTCGTAGCGTGGCTGTGTGGTCGTCGCTGTCGCTGTGGCGCACGCGTGTGAGTAGCTGCACGGCGAGCTGCGCTGCTTCGCTCGCCAGACGCATCCACGACACGTTGAGCGCACGCGCAGCCACGTCCAAAGACGTATAGGGTGGCGTCAATAGCGCTCGACCTGTGGCCACGAGACGCGCATCGGCAGCTGCGTCACGACGCGCTTGCCGCCAGCGCACGAGCGCGAGGGTCGCGTCCCAGTCAAGCAGCATTGCGACAGCTTCGGTTCGTGAGTGAAATGCGAGCCAACCAGTTATGCTGGCACTGTCTTGCGAGAGTGACATGCGAGCTTCCTATAGTGACATCTTCGATTCGATATATTCGATACAATTGACATCTCAAAAGTCTCATCTCGGCATTTTCGAACGAGCAGTAAACCAAGCATGTCAACCTTCGCCACTCCATCGACCTCGTCACCACCGACAGCGTCCTCTCCGCTTCCTACACCGCCAGCCGCAGCCGCAGAGACGCACCCGGCGGCGCCAGGCGCAGCTTTAAGCGGCTCTATATCACCCACCGCCAGTACCAGCGCACAGAAGAAGCGGAAGCTGCCAGGAGACGCCCCCACACGCAAGTACACACGTTCGAGCGACTTCCTCGCGCAGCTCGCAATCTTCCTCGTGCTGGACGCTGAGCAGCCGACCGAGAGCGTCGCAGCAGCTGCCGGCGTATCGAAAGGCGCGCTCTACAAGCGCGTACAGCGTGAGCGCAAAGCGCGGCGGCTCCACGCAGCCTCGAGCCCCGCAGCCGCCGCAGAGCTCGCGCGGGAGGCGGAGATGCGCCGCCAGTTCGTTGAGCAGTTTTTCAGCAGCACGACCGGCAGTCAGCGCTACAACGCGCGATTACACGGTGTGCATGTGACAGACGAGGAGCACACGAGCTCCTAGTTGAGGTGCGAGAGGGTGGTGACTCCGTATGTGTACGTGGACGACGACGAAAGCCAATACATATACTATGAGTGCGTCCACACTGTGCTTCACACGCTCTCTCTCGCTCTTCTTGTCACCTATAGCTGCACGAAACGTCACGGTACTGCCACTTCATTCTCCATCCTGAGGCTGTGAGCGCTTCACGGTTCCATTGATACTCAGCCTTCTTGAGCGCTTGGGGCCTCTGCTTCCATTCACACAGCAACTGCTACGGTCGCTCCAACGGCAGTCGCACCCATGGCTGCTTTTGCGGTCTTTAGCGCCGCTCCGATCCGCTGGAGTGTCGCTGCGAATCCGGTCGGGCTGTGGAAGGTCCCGACTCCTTTGACGACAGTGCCGAACTTCGACATTGCCGACGGCACAGCGAATGAAATCGCGACCTGCGTCAGCGCAACAGTTGCCATCCCAGCGACGGCGCCAACGAGGACTTTCGTCGCGAGCCCCATGAGTTGTTGATGTGATTCTTGCAAATGCAGAAGTGAGAGCTTCGGTCAGCTCTCGTAGCAGTCACAAGCAACAGTTTGGACATCCAGAGCTCTGAACTGCCACATAGGAGGAGCGTGGCTCTGCACCGCCAACTGCGCTTCAGGGCCATGAAGGAAGCCGCTGAGAAGCACTCAGTTCCATTGACAACAGTGACCTACTACCACGATCACTCCCCAACTCGTCCATGACGCCGATCGTCTCTCCGCGAGCCACTCCACAACGGTGCACAAGATCACTTCGGTTGGAGCGCAGGAGGGAGACTTGATACGATAAAGGCAAAAGACAAGTGAGATTCAGATGTTTGCCGAGTGCGTCTCGACGGTACGCAGGTCGGTTTGCTCGTGTGTAGTGGAGGTCTGGTGGCATCGGCGGGAACACGGTGAGGAGTACTTGTAGTCTGCGGTGCGGTCATTCGAGAGCTACCTCCGAGCACGCCAGTGTGCGTGACCCACGCGGATGTCCAGACGCACTACAAAGGCGAAGAGAAGCACAGGAAGCAAAGAAGCGTGGAGAGGCACAGT
The DNA here is from genome assembly GCA_023333755.1 of Globisporangium uncinulatum. NCBI lineage: Eukaryota > Oomycota > Peronosporomycetes > Pythiales > Pythiaceae > Globisporangium > Globisporangium uncinulatum. The sequence goes on along the minus strand of JAASFJ010000131.1, from coordinate 9,997 downwards.
CCGTAGTGACGGTGCGACCATCGCTACATCGGTAGTGCAGACAATGTTTTCGCTCACGTTGCTTCAGGAGTCTCCGCAGCTTCGTTCTCGCTTCCCGCAGTGGCGATCATATCTCCGATGACGAGGCCGGCTCCGAAAGCAATGAGCACTGTTCTCTTCGCCACGACAGTTTCACAGCCGGCGATCACCAACGGCGCGACGTACGGGGCAGCAACTACCCCAACGGCAAAGAGAGCAAATCCAAACGCGATCTTAGCAACCATGTCGTTTGACTTCAGTAGCACCGCCATTGCATTCGACACGGCCTCGCTCGTCTTCGTCGTCTCTGTCGCTTGCGATCGATCTTGAAATTGCCGAATGAGCCTTTGGCTCGCTTACGTGCTCAGGACCGAAGCACCGTTAGCAACATGAAGTACATAGTCAACGACAGTTGATGCGCACGTGATTGATTCGAACTGACAGTTGAGTTCAACCAAAGTTAGAGACCCTCTCGAACCTCCATGTGTGAATGAATTCCCTTGTGCCTACTGGAAGTGTACCGTTCTTCGTCCCTTATCAAGTTTTCGATAGTACGAGCGTGATGGTTCGCTCAGCTGCTGTTCCAGCTTCGAGACCGCTCCAGTCCCAACACTTCTGGCGCGATTCCGACAGCGCTTCCACGAAGCACGCCACGGTCCGATCTCTTCTTCATCACAGTCGCGTACTTGGTTCATTCTAGCGGTCTTCTTCCTCGAGCGTCGATGGGAGTTCTCGTGGAAGGGATATCAAGAGTTGGAGAGAAGAAGTGGTGTTCCATTTAGCTACTGCTTAGGAATCCCGATACTGTCTCAACCATGTTGTGATCGTCGACATACTCCTTCCATTCTCGCTGCCTCCGGTGTCGTTGCATATCAAGAGTTGGAGATAGAACCAAATGAATACAGGTCCGGGATGCTCATCATCACGAAGTTTGAAAGCTTCAGGTTTTGCTCATGAAGGTGTGGGTCAACCTACTCTGGGTGGAGAGATTTTCAAGATGCCAATCTGTCAGTGCTTCCGAGTACTGGTACTGGTACTGGTACAGAAGACTCCTGCGGAGACAACAGATTCTCGCCATTGTCTCCAGTACTGGAACTTTGTTCTCTCTTCTGTGTTGATATCGGAGCACTCGCAAAAATAGTCCCGAGTTCATCGTAACAGCACGAAGGTTGTTCAGTTCTGCCTCTGCTCGTCTGTTGCGTCCTCGTCGGTGCGGTCCGTCGCTGCTGCCGTTGCTTGGTGCACCATTCCCCCTCCCACTCTTTCAGCAGCAACATCACCAGTGTCTGTAGTAGCGTGTCGCTGCGGACACTCGTGGAAAAGTCCAGGCGTGACACACTTTTGCAACCTCATCCAGCGTGACGACAGCGTGCCACCTCCAGACTCAACGTCGGAACATCGGAAAGCGCGCTCACAAGCGATCATTCGTACGAGTAGCGGACGTGATTCCAGCAAAGCCACGAGTTTCACGACGAAAGAGCGCGTGCCAACGCTCAACACGATCAAGTCTGGGAGACAAAGCGCTGCCACAACGACGAGGATGCCAGAGAAAGCAGCGACACCCGAGACAGCGATGCCGCTCGATACAAGCTTAGCGGCAGCTTCACCGCCACACATCCCGTCTCGCCATGGCGTGTCCGAGAGCATCCAGGTGTTCATCCGCATCCGCCCGCTGATCGACCGTGAGACCTCACAAGAGCGCACAGCTAGTGTCCATTCGATCCGCACCACGGACGCCAAGGTGACGACGACGCTTACGAAACTGAACTCGAAGAGCCAACCATTGATGTCGTCACGAGACTCTGCGTTTCCACTTACGCCTCCCGTCTTGCGTGCCAACAGACGATAGAGGTCCGTACAGCTGAGAGCACGATCAAGTGCAGCTACGACGCCGTCTTCGACCACGCGGTCTCGCAGGAGCAAGTGTACGAGCGCGCGTCCGAGTGCACGCAGGCGTTCCTTGAGGGTTTCAACGCTACGCTCTTTGCCTACGGGCAAACAGGCAGTGGGAAGTCGTTCACCATGTTCGGCGCCGAGACGGACGTGTCGCGGTACCGCCCAGGACTGCAGAAGAGCTCGGCGGGCATCATCCCACGTGCGATCAAAGACATCTTCGCAGCAGTGGTGCTCAAGGAGGCTGCACAGCAGTCGATGGTTGTCTACTGCTCGTTCGCGCAGATCTACAACGAGCAGATCTTCGACCTCCTCCGAGACAGCGCCATGCAGACACCGCTCGAGGTCCACGAGGACCGCAAGGACGGTATTTACGTCCAGGGCTTGTCCGAGTACGCCGTCCAGAGCGTGAACGACTGCCTCACGCTACTACAGTGTGGCGAACAGCATCGTGCTGTGCGGTCGACGCACATGAACCAGGTGAGTAGCCGGAGCCACAGCGTCTTCCAGCTGCTGCTCGAACAGCGCAAGACCGACGGCTCAGTGCTCAAGTCCAAGTTCAACCTCGTCGACCTCGCGGGCTCTGAGAAGTGGAACGCAGACGCCAGCATGCAGGTACGTGGCAAGTGAGGCGAGGGGTTCGCATGAAAGACTCCTGACAAGGTCCCCCTTCGTTCTGTGGTTGTAGCACCACCACGTCTCGGAGATGACCAACATCAACCTGAGCCTCCACACCCTCGGGCGGTGCATCGCGTCGTTGTCGTCCAAGGCAGCAGCCATAGGAGCCTCTGGCTCGCAGGCGCGACACGTGCCGTACCGGGACTCGAAGCTCACGCGGCTGCTGCAGGACAGTCTGGGCGGGAACACAAAGACAAAGATCATAGCGACACTCTCTCCGTCGCTCGACTGCCTCGACGAGTCGATCTCGACGCTCAAGTTTGCAGACCGCGCCAAGCAGGTCATGGTTACTGTCCGCGTGAACGAGCAGCGGGAGATCGACCCGGCGTACGTCGTACGGCTCGAGAACGAGCTTGAGCAGCTCCGAGACGTCGTTCGGTTACTGAAAGATACACCAGGAGGCCTCACCGCCACCATTAGCAACAACAACAACGAGTCGGAGGAGCAGGACGACAGCCATCTGCGTGCGCGCCTCGTGAAAGCGCTGAGTGAGAACACGGACCTAAAGCGCCAGAGCGAGAGGCAGCAGCGTGAGCTCGAGCAGCTTCGAAAGCAGCAGCAAGGGGGCAGCAGTGCTGACAGCACAGCAGGAAGCGCCAGTGGCGGTCTGGACGCAGGCGTGGTGCTCGCAAAGCAGGTTGGTGGTGAGACCGCGACGTGTTCGCGTGTGTACCTGTGTGGGCGAGCTCTGACCAGTGGACGACGGCCTGCTTGCCTTTGACTTTGCCCAGCAACTGGAGAGTCAACTGCGACAGCTCAAGGACGCCTCCGACCGCTTCTTCCGCTTCGAGATCGAAGAGGACGAACTCAAGAGCATCCACGCCCGAGTGTTTCAGAATGCAGGGAAGAGCTGTAGCAGCGGAGCTGTCTGCTCGTCCGCTGGCGCCATCGTAAAGCCCTACAGACCATGTACGACCGTACATCGCTTCTTTGTCACCACCTGAGCTGCTCGTGAACTCACTCGCTCACTCACGTGCATCTCTGCAGCTCCGATACCCCGGTCGCCAGGGTCGTTCAGTGCGCCTGGGAGACCCCACGCCGCACCCGCTGCTGCTGACCTCCTCTACCGCGTACGCGGCCGCGCGTCGTCGCTCTCGGACGCGTCTGGATCGGACTGGAAGAGCGACGCAGCGACGGCTGGGGGCCCCAGTGGCGGGGCGATGGACGTCGAGAAGGAGCTCGCGCTCTCACGGAAGGCGATCGAGAAGCAGACGAAGCTCCAGAACTGGCTCATTGAGAAGGAGAAGCGCGAGCTACTCAAGCTCCAACACGACCAACAGTTCATCGACGAACAGCGCCGTGTCGCTGCAGAGAAGGACGCTCAGTTCCACAAGCACGCGGCAGCTGCGAAGAAGAAGCTCCGGCTCCAGGCTGCCACCAAGCCAGCGAGAGCCGAACTGTGACAATAGATAGGAAGGAAGGAACGACATGCATCTATTTATCCGCACCACTGAACGCCACGGGTCCGCCCGCCCTGCCGCTACTGTGCTCTCTCTCTCTCACACACACTGTCGACTGCGCTCACAGCACGCCAAGCGCAATGTTGTTAAAGACCTTGCCTTTGGCTGTCGTAACAGCGATCGTGACCTGCTCGCGGCCAATCGCGTCGAGCGTGGCTTTCGTTGCGCCGTCAGCTGCGAGCGCGAGAGTCCGGAACGCGAGCGCTGCGTGGTCGCCCGACGCGAACGTGACTTTGCACGACCCGCGGTTTTGGTTCGGGAGGTACGTGATCTTCTCGACTGCGCTCGCGACGACCTTGGTGCTGTCGGCAAAGAAGCGCTCGATGTCGCTCTCCGAGACGCCGCGTGGGATGCGGTGCACGCGCAGTCGGCTCGACCGCGCGGCCCGGATGTCGCCCTGCGTCGCCACCTTGTCCCGCGGCGGTCGCGACCGCGCGGACTCGGCTGGGTCCCGTGGTCCGTGCAGCTCGAGGCTGGACGGGATGATGCTGCCGACCGGGTGGCGCGTACCGTGCTTCGCAGCAAGCATCGACGCCTGTGCGTCGATCGCACTGTCGTGGCCGTTCGGCATTTCAAACTGGAGCAAGTGCTTCGTGAGGCACTTGAGCCCTGGCGTGCGGCGCATCGGGTCGCCGTCTTTGCGCTGGTAGATGAGCGCTGTGTCGATCACACGGCGGTGGTCGATGCGGAGACTCGCGAGGTCGCCATGGACTGAGTGGCCAACGACGATCGTGTCGCTGCTAATGTACTTGAGCAGCTGCTTCTGCGCTTTCGCGAGCGTGATCTTCGACTGCTCAATCATCTCGAGCGTGATGCCGTGGATGTCGGTCTTTGGGTCCACCATGCGGTACCCCGTCTCTGGCTGGTGGACAATGTAATCCGAGACGATGCTGCGGATCATGTCGTCGCCATCGACGGCAGAGACGCGGCAGAGCGCGTTCGAGATGCGCTCCGTGCTGCTGCCAAGCGCCGCTGTGACGCACATTTCACAGTCGAGCGCCACAACGCGGAGCGTCGTCGACCGCTTCTTCGCACGCGGTCGCACCCACCCAGCAGCGGCGTCGAATGGGAAGTCGAAGAGCTTGTCGAACTTGGGGTGCGCCTGCGAGAGCGCTACGAGCCGCTCGTAGTCGGCGTCTGGAACGTCGTAGCTCAGCGTAGTTGTGAGCAGGTTGATCATCACGTCCTTCGCGACAGCCGCGACCGCCTCCACGCGCTGCTTCTTGCTCATCTCGGCGTCGACTTCAGCCGCAGGCGCCTCTGCACGCACGCGGCGCTTGCGCGCCAGGGGCTCCGTCGGGCCTTTTGTCGCGTTCCGAGAGCTGCTAGCCGCCACCATGAGCGCCGCCGCCATCCGCTCCTTTCTTCGTGACGAAGTCGTGGACTGCGACGACCTGACATCCAACGAAGCCCAAGGCACGAATTAGATATTAAACGCAGCGAATTAGACCGAACTAACAGTGATTTGCAATAACTCGTGGCAAAAAGCGAGTTTCGATTACGCACTTGACCACCATGCGCAGGTCCGTGGTTGAGGCGACACAGCGAGCGACGCAGAGCGGCGCGCTAAAGAAGATCACAGCAGGTGTGGAGCTGCTGCCGCCCGCACCAGACTCGGGCGTGCGCTTTCTGCTCTTCGAAGCGCAGAACGCGGTGCCAAAGCCTCTGGTGGCTGCCGAGGAGACGCCCAAGGCGGTTCCTTTCCGTGACCCATTTGCGCGCGAGCACTTGGAGCGCGAGCTCTTTATCACACAGCTGCACGGCACGCACAACGTCGTGCTCAACAAGTTTAACGTCGTGGACGAGCATGTGCGTGCATGTGTGGCCCTGAGGAGGGAGTCGCAATCTAGAGGACAAGATCGTCTCACCCACCTCCTCTCAGGTCGTGCTCCCGACGATCGAGTACGAGGCGCAGGAGGCGCCGCTGAGCCGAGCGGACTGGCGGGCAATGTGGACGGCCATGCGCGCGCTCGACGCGTTCGCGTTCTTCAACTGCGGCTACGCGAGCGGCGCCAGGTGCGTTGAGAGAGGAACCGGCAGGCGGGCGCGTGTGTGTGTGGTGGCTGACGCACGCGTGGCGACTCGCTAGCCAGCCGCACAAACACATGCAGCTCATGTCGTACCCGTCGTTGAAGGCCTTCACTGGACTCGGCATGGTACGCGAACGTACACGACTGGCGAATCCGGATCGTACAGGCGTCTCCCGCTGTCGCTTCTTCACTGTTTACATCTCTCTGTCTGCTCCACGTCCGCAGCCGCCGCTGCTCCACTTCATTGCCGAGCGCCTGCGGAGCCACCCACTAGACCGCGTCGTGCAGCTGCCAGGGCTGCCGTTCCTGCACTTTCTACACCGGATCGACATCGGTGCCGAGACTGAGAGCGAGGTCGCGGCTGGTGCGTCTCCTTTGGACCATTGAGCGCAGTGTTGATTGCGTACTACGGTCCTTGTGACGCGGTCGAGCACTGGCCTTATGGGAGGGGGATCCACTGTACTTATGCCGGAACTGTCCGCAGACCAGTTGCTGGCGATCTACAGCACCGTGCTGCAGCAGATGAACGCAGGCGAGTACTCAGTCGAAGAGAGCGACGCTGCGCACTCGCACTCGCTCCTCCCTGTCGCGTACAACCTGCTGCTCACGCAGTCGTTCGTGTTCGTGGTCCCTCGCCGGCGCCAGCGCTTCGAGGGCATCGAAGTGAACTCCATTGGCTTCATCGGCTCCTTCTTCGTACGCAACGCGGCCCAGCGCGCGTTCTTCGAGGCGCAGGGGCCGATGGCGCTGCTGCGCGAGGTCGCGTTCCCGCCATCGTTGTCATCGCTCAAGGCCAGTCAGTCCGTCATGTCTGATGACAGTTCACAGTGAAGAGTGGGCGTTGACCATCGTCCACACTCTAAACTTCAACGTGCCTGTTTGACACGCGAGCGGAAGAGAGTGCCTAACTGTGTTCTGAGTACTGTACGATCACGTGGCTTCATGTGGGCCGGCCCCCAAGCAGAAGTCGCAAGGCGCCTGGTACAGTACACGGTACTGTACTGAGAAGAACGAGTACTGAAAGTAGCGGCAGCATAATGAGATGTTCTGATGGTGATGGCGATGTAATAAGTTAAGAGAGTGGGGGAGGGGGGCTATTCCTAATGATGAGTGTGGTGGGGGGGGCAGACGCATCACACTTCGACCGTGTGAAGCGGCTGCCAACTACGGGGAGGGATCTGCTTGCTGAAGCGTGGAACCAGACCGACTGGCGGCCTTCTTGTTCACGCCGCCTACAGCTGGATGCCCGAGCCGAACGTGTCGCGCGAGTGTGCCTTCCAGCCCTCGAGGCCGAGCTGCCGGTTCTTGTGTTTGAGCACCTCTTCGACCTGTTCAAAGAAGCCTTCTTCGACCTCGAGGAACGCCAGCACGTCCCGCAAAAACAGGCACTCGCTGCGCCACGCGCTCGGCTGCATGCGGTGCAGCACCGCGAAGACGACGCGCAGAAAGTTGTTCATCTCAAGCTGACGCTTCGTCAAATCCTCCTCAGTCGTCGCTAAGCCGAGGAACGGCGTGCGCGAGAACCGCAGGCGCTCGAGCAGCGAGCCCGTCGCGTCAAACCCACAGCCCTTGCCGTGGCCCTCGCAGTGGCAGCGGCCGCTGCCGCGCCCCATCGCAAGCAGCAGCGCGGCCGACGCATCGAACTTGAGGCCGCCCACGCGCGTGAGCAGCGACTTGCGGAAACGTGCAAAGTCGTCAGCCGACCGCGTCACGAGGCGACACGCCTCGCGCTCCTCTTGGAAGGCGCGGCGGCCTGGCACGAGCGTCTCGACCGACACGACGTACGACAGGCTCTTGCGCGGCCCGAGGCAGTGCGACGACACTGACGCCGAGAGCTTCTTGAGGATGCGCGGGTCGACGCCGGCCGCCTCGAGGGCCCCGGTCCGCGCGGCCGACGTGACCGACGGCATCGACGCGCGGCGGGAGAAGGACGCGCGCAATGCTGCATTTGGCAGCGGGGACGCCGCGGCGTTGCGAGGTGTGCTGTCCATCGCGAGCATCGTGGGTGGTGGTCACTGTCTTTCTCTGAAACGGAATAACGGAATTCCAGTGAGCGGCTGGTGTCGAATTGCGAAGTGCCCACTCACTTCAGTCCTTTCATCTTGGACTTTGAGAGTGCACCGAGGTTGGTGCCAACCTGAACCCATACGTTGTCAAAGTCTGCTTGGAACGGATGAATTGACTTGGATAAGCTATACTGGAAGATCGCCAAGCATTGGCAGAAAGTGCAACCTTGAAGGGGAACGCGTGTCGCTGCATAGCATACAAAAACAAAGATTAACTCAAGGATGGACGATAAAGTGTTGCACAACTGGACCTTTTGAACAAAAGTCTTGAATTCGCTTTCTCAAGTCGAGTGCATTGCCTCTGGAGAAGCGACTTCGCGCAGCCAACTCTTTGATTCTCATAGTTATGTATCCGGGGAACATCGCGAACCATGACGCGAAGTCAGCGAGCTGGAGAGCGAGGAGGCAGTGGTGTCTTGACTGGGAAACAAAATTGTTACTATAAATAAAACAGGACTCCAATTTAGTAAAGTGTCGCAAAATAACTTTCTTCGAAAATGATGTGATACCGGTAGTACAGAGGGCTACCGATAAAATACTAGTAAAACTCTTTTTGACTTGTTTCAAAAAGGGATTGTACCGCAAAGTAACTTTAGATTTTTTTAAATCCATACCGGTACATTACCGATATAATTGAATGAACTGTTTACAAGGTAATGTAACATGTGAAATGCTAACGCACTCGAATTTACTATACCGGTAGTATACCTTTTCCTGGCCATTGTGGGCAAACTTGCATCCAATGTGAACAGACAAATACATTAGAAATAAAACTGATGATTTCTATCATTTATTACATCCAAAGTGGACAAAGCCGCATCCACAGTGGGCGTTTTCTGGGATTTTTCCAGTTATTCCGAGATCTGACCTGGTCAACCATTCTGTAAATATTTTCTGATTTTTGGCCGTTTTGATAACCTTCACGCGACCATTTCTCGATTTGTAGAGGATTTTTCCTCAAATATCTGAAACTGAGAATAATTTCATGTCGCCCGAAGAGGTCTACGTCCATCTTCGAAAGACATCCCTTAAAATTAATTTTAATTTGTTCAGGAAACATTCATGCCACAATTATAAATTCACATGATAATCGGTCAAAAATGGTACGTATTTGGCGAGATTGTTGCTTGTTCGGGGGTGATAGACAAATTTCTTCCTTGCATAGAATGTCTATCCTCTGTAAACATCCCGAAAGGTTCGGTTTTATTTCCGACTAACCTTCCATCAGCCCTTGTGTTGGAAGATGCTGTGTTGTGCTGTCACCGAAAAACTACAAAAACGGAAAGACTATTTTGCAGTATTATAAGGGAATTATAATTTACTTATATAATATTTTGAAACAATTCTTTCAGTACATGCTCAACAAGGCCGGAACAGTGGTGTGACTGGCCTGTATAAAGAATGGTGCATCTATCGGGAAGGTCTACATACTAATCCACACATCAATGCTCAAATTCCAGAGCTTCACCAGGCATAGCACGGCACTGTAAACTCAGTTTCCTACATTTCGTACTGCATGTCCTCCATCCTACGCACAGCCCTACGGCACGGAGAGCGTGCGTGCACAGCTCCCTCACGACGCGCAGCGTGATCCCTGCGAGGTCGCACCGCGCAGCACGCTCGAGAATTCGCATCCGGCGAAGACTGGCTAACTTGCCAGTCAAACGCAATGCACACCCACCTAAACTCTCTTTTTCTGTAAAGTCGACATTTGCCTCTCTTTGAGATGTCGCTGTGATAAACACCAACTCACAAGCGTTGCTCCACTCCCTTTTGTATGACACCGCATCGATCACTGATGGAGGTTGATCGGGATCTGGTGGCGCGCTACGCGCTTGTTGCGCGAGCCCTC